>BRXY01000063.1:46346-63855 GCA_030267945.1 Triparma strigata
GGGGGGGGGGGGTGCGGCCTCACCTTTAGCTCGTAATCCCTCCTCGGCCAGTAGTACGAATTCGGGATGAGCGTCAACAGGGATTGGATGAACTGGAAGAGCTCCGCAGAAGGCCTGGGGCGGGTCGTGACTATAATCTTGGGCTTTATCACGCCGCTGAAGTAAGGGGCGAACTCGTCGTCCTCCTCGTCGGCCAGCACCTCAGTGTCGGAAGGAGTCACGAGGGTCAGCTCAGACTCGCGGGTGTTTTCGAGGGTCTTTGGCTTCTTGGACGACTCCTCGGAGTTCTGTAAGTATGTTACGGTTAGAAGGAATTACTATGTACTGTTCGTGTTAATGCGACCAACATACAATTGCTCACCTCAAACTCTTCAGCCTCGTCAACATCGCCATCACCGCTCTTCGCCTTGCTCTTCTTACTCTCCTTCTTTGCATCCCTCACGGCCTTCTTGAGCAGCTTCTTGTCCTTCAGCCACTTTGCGTATATCTCAGCGCGCTTTAGCTTGTTCACGATCTTCGGCATGGGGCGCTGGGAGGCCTTGGCCTCGAAGGCTGAATCGAGCTTCGACTTCTTGGATTCGGCCGGAGCAGACGAGGAACCCTGCGAGGAAGCCGGGCGCTTCTTGGAGGACTTGCCCATGACAGGGGAGGTTTAGAGAGGGTACAGGTCTGGTGTGGGTGAGGGGAGAGGACGGAGGCGATCGAGGGGCCGGCCGTCTCCTCTTCAGGTTCAGGGCGATCAGGGCGAGGACTGGTGGAACCTGGAGGAGCAAATAGAGGTAGATTTAGATGCTTTGAGACGTTGAAAATTATCGCAGCCGGTAGATATAAATAATTAAATTGTGAGAATCGGGCAAAAATCAGTGCGAAGCGGCTTTAAAAAACTCTCGACTTCAGAAGTTTCAGAGCAAAATGAGGGAAGGCGTGAGCAGGCAATTTTTGGAAGGCGATTTGGCTTTCTCCCTGCTCCTAGTTGTCGCCCACCATCCAAGCGACCTTACCTAGTCTAGGAAAGCAGCCGCTCAACAAAGGCCGACAGCGCTAGCTAGCTTTTTCTGATATATAAGAGCCTCCAAACCTAAGCCGAGGATCGGTTAGGAATTCTCGTTATGGCCGCATTTAGCTTCTCTCAGGAGAGGGACATGATGTTTGGCCTCCGCTCGACCGGTCACTCGAGGCAGTCAGAGGATCTCCCGTCGGCCATGTTTTCGGCCATTCTAGACGACGATTCTCTGCAGCTGCTGGCTTGCCTCGAGGTAGCAGCTGAAGCCTCCGAGAGGGACGGAGAGGTCAGTTTGTTATCGGTGTCGTTGCCCGTCCCGGGTTGATCCTAACACTTCCCTAACTAACCCACACCTTCTCAATCCTCCCCATCCTCCCCAAAAACCATCGCAGGGCAAAGACGAGCGCGCCATCCCGAGCCTCATTCAGACCCTTGTGTCCCACCCGCTCCCTTCTCACCTGCCCCCTCCTCCGGACTTTGAGCCGAGCGGCAGCCCCCTGCACCTCTGTTGCGTCTTGGACAGGCCTGTGCACCTGGCGTTGTTGCTGATTGCCGGCGGCGACGTCGAGGCCCGCCACGGCGGTTTCCGCCGCAGCGTCATTCACGAGTCCTGCTGCAGCGGCGAGGGAGGCTGCCTCGACGTTCTCCTCGAGGTTGCCACCTCCCACGTCAGCGAGGAAGAGGATCAGGAGCAGGAGCAGGGGCGGGAGGAGGGGGGCGAGCAGCCGCCCCCTCCTGTTTCCTTCCACACTCCCTCCCGGCCCAAGTCCCCCCTCGGGCAGATGCCCGAGGGATCTCCCACTTCCGTCTCTCAGTTCGGCGGCGAGGGCGAAGCCGCGGACTTCAAGTCGAAACTCTACCTCGCCAGGCAGCTGTTGATGAAGCGCCCCAACTTCAACCCCATCTCTGACCCCAACCCTGACAAAGACGTTCCGATTCACATCACTTTGATGCGTTTTATGAGGTGAGAACTCTGAGGCTTGCGAGGCTTTGATTTG
The DNA here is from genome assembly GCA_030267945.1 of Triparma strigata. Lineage (NCBI taxonomy): Eukaryota > Bolidophyceae > Parmales > Triparmaceae > Triparma > Triparma strigata. The sequence goes on from BRXY01000063.1 coordinate 48,348, forward strand.
AATGTGTCATCAATATTCTGCCACTTTGATACTAACTCGCCACATCCTCATCCTCGCCTCGGCTCGCGCAGCGTCCCGGCTTCTGTTTCCTCATCTCTGAACCCGCACCTCGTCCAGTCCGCAACCGACGGCCACGGCAACACCCCCCTCCACTGGGCGTCCTTCAAAAACCTCCCCTCCCAGGTCGCTTCCCTCCTCCGCATCGGCGCCGATCCCAACTTCAGGGCTCACCCGAGCGGCTGGACCCCCCTCCACGACGCCGCCTACAGCGACGCCGCCAGGGCCATGAAGCTCCTCCTCTCCTCCGGAGCCAACGTGGACAGCAAGGCGGCCAGCGGCGCCACCCCCCTGTGCTTCGCGGCTCAAGAGGACTGCCCCGACTGCTGCGACCTCCTTCTCTCCTCAGGCGCGTCAGCGAATGTCCGCTGCGAGGGCGGAGAGGGGAGGTTCTCGGGGTACACACCCTTGCATTACACTGCGCATTACAACGCCCACAGGTCCGCCAAGGTTCTCGTAACCCTAGGAGGTGAGAGGGTGGGGATATCAACGCCGCTGCCACGACTACGCAATTCTAACAAATTTGTTAATGGCAATCGTTCAAACTCCTCCCTTCGCTCGTCGCAGCTGAAATGGAGATAAGGGACGAAATGGGCAGGCTCCCCATCCACGTCGCGACGAGCCGAGGCAGCTGCGACGTCCTCAAGGAGCTCCTCAAAGCCGGAGCCCAGGCCGTCATCAAAGGTGACCCCGCGCCTTCTGTGCCCGTGTCGCCCAATCTCAGCGCCGTGCCCGCGCCTCCCGCCGCCCCCCAGGGTGAAAATATAGCCCAAGCCCTCCCCATACCAGGCCCAACTACCCATCACCAGTTAGTCAACCTCCCCCCCCCTCCCCCTAGCCCTCCCCTGACTAGCCTCCTCCCCCACTCCCCCGTCAGATCGAGCAAACCATGGAACTGCATAACCCAACTCCAAATCGACGCGTGCAGCTCTTTAATAACCTCGGCTGACTCGGGTTGGAGCCCTAAAACCCACCACGTCTTCACTCCGACCGATAGGAAAGGAATATTAGAAGTACTCAGAGTAGGGAAGAGGCTTGAGCAGACTGGCACGGGACTGCACGTACTCGACCTATGGCCTTTTATACTAGGTTTCTGCGGGAGGGGTTGGTTCTTGGACGAGCAGGTTGAGAGCGGGCAGGCGACGCCTAAGGCGGCGCCTGTTAAGGTCACGGGTTACTCCTTCTTCAAGACGGGGGAGGATTATGATGAAGGTTCGGAGGAGGAGGAATACGATACTGACGACGAGGACAGCGTGAGGGACGATAGGCTGCCGCCGCCTCCGCCGAAGACGGAGAGGGTGGTGGAGGAGATGGAGCCGTTTAGCTTGGAGGGGGCGGCGGTGACGGGGCAGCCGCTCGGGGTCCAGGGGTTGATTAGCTGGAGTGATTTTAGGGACGACGACGACGACGACGAGGATGATGAGGACGGAGAGGAGGACGAGGAGGGGGGAGAAGAGGAGATTGGGTGTGAAGCGGATGGGGAATGAGGGAGAGAGCGAGAAGGAGAGAAAGAGGTTTTGTCAAAGAGAGAGAAAAGAAAAGAGAAGAGCACCATCACGCTCAGCGCTTATATTAAATATTAAAAAAAACGATCCTTCTACAGATCCATATTTCTCCATTCCTCCCATCCATCAACCTCAACCTCCTCCCCATATCCTTCCCTCTCATCCCTAACCTTAACCCTCCCCCCTTCCTCCCCCTCAAACCCAACCTCATAACAATGCAACCACATCCTCCCTTCCCCTCCACCATACCGTCCATCACCTTTCACAGGAAAACCCAAATGACTAAGCACAACGCGAATCTGATGCGTCCGACCTGTCAATATGTTAACCGCTACGACGGAAGTATCCGTGGAAGGATCGTAGGATATACCTTTTAATATCGTTGTGCTGGGTTTACCTTCAGAGGCGTTCTCCGTTACAGAGTACTTCCTGAAGTCGTCGGGGTCGCGTATTAAGTTCGCTTGTATTCTGCGGAAGTCTGTGAACTTTCCTGGGACGACGGCGAGGTATAATTTGTCGACGGTCCTTTCCTTGAATTGTTCGGAGAGGAAGGATACTGTTTGGGTGTTGGAGGCTATTATGATGCAGCCTGTTGTGTTGGAGTCGAGGCGGTGGACTATTCCGGGGCGGCGGAGGACGGGGGAGGTTAATGAGAGGAGGAAGGTTGATTCGAAGGGGGAGGTTGAGGGGGGGGGGAGGGGGGAGGAGACTTCCTCCAAAAACTCGGTGGGAGGGATGTTGAAGATTCGCTCCGCCTCGGCGGCGACGGTTAGACCGTGGTCCCAGTTGCCGTTGCCGACGTGGGTCAATGTGTTGTAGGGCTTTGAGAGGACGGCTATGTTGGCGCTTTTGTACAGGACTTTCATGGTGTGGGAGGAGGAGGAGGTGGTGCGCTGGGCGGTGGGGGGAGTGTAGATTACATTGGACGAGGGGCCTGTAGGGGGAGGGGGGGAGCCGAGTTTTTCCAGCAAAGTTAGAATCGTAGCGCAATTGAAGTGCAATTAAATACTCTGTTAACGAAAATTTTGCACCCCCTCACCTATTTTTGAAGTTTTCGTAAGCAAGCCGTCATCAGTTTGGAAGCAGTTCGACTTGATCAGAGATTGCAGCTGAGAACGGCTAACCGAAGGGAGGAGAGACTCGAGGTGCTTGTCGATCCTGATGTTCTCGGAGGGAGGAGGAACGGGGATGGAATGGTCGAGGGACGGAGAAGGGTCGGAGGAGGAGGAGGAGGAGGAGGTCTGGGTTGAGCCGGGAGAGGTGCCTGCGAGCTCCTGCTTTTTGGAGCGTTTGAGGATAGAACGGGGGGATTTGCCGTGTTGTTTACGGCCGTCTGTGGGTTATGGGTTGGGTCGGGCGTGGTTAGCGGGCGTGGTTAGCGGGCGTGGTTAGCTGTGTCGGCTGGACTGTACAACAACTGGAGCAATGCTGAATGTCTCACCTCTTGGCTTGGTTTTATCTACAGGAATATCTCCACCGGCACTGAGCTCGGCACTGAGCTCTTCTTCAAGGAGATCATAGTCTATATTGGTCGGCTTGGGTGGCTTCGCCTCAAGGAAAGTTGTGCCACAAGTTGTGAAGGGAACCCTAACAGGCCTAACAGGAGAGGAGAGGAAAGACGAGGTCGGGTTCGGGGCAGTGAAACCCGACCTCGTCATTTTGTGGCCAGGAAAAAAAAATGATCGAGACAGCGGAAGCGAAAGCAATACGAGTACGAGGAGTAGTGATTTCATGGTTGTCGGAGGAACCCTGACAGTTGATTGGATTCACTTAAAATGTTTTTATTGAAGAAAGTTGTTCCAGACTTTTCATTTTGATGGGAGGTGAAGTTGGAAACTGATCTTGGAAACTAATCTCCGTTCATACATTACTTCTTCTGAACATGTCCAACAGAATCAAGCGATCATCGACGTATGTACCGTACAGCTCCTCAAAAGGCTCCTCAAAAGGCTCCTCTCTAGGATCAAATTCTAATCTGCCACCGCTTCCTCTTCCTCCATCTCAAGAATCAGTCTCTGAGTCTCTCTCATCAGACAGCTTGATCCCGTCAACTCGACCATCGACAGTCTTCAGCTCCTACTCTGCCAGCACCAACTCAACCTCTTCCCTAATAATATCTACCACAACCACAACCTCAACTCTTCAACTAACGTCCACCCACCTGAACTCCCTCCGCTATGTCGGCCAATTCTCCAACTCCTTCCTAATCTGCACCGCAAAAATAAACGGTTCAACCCGCCTAATCTACCTCGACCAACACGCCATCTGCGAGCGCAAGCTCCTCAACGTCTACACCCTCACCCAACCACCCATAACCTCTTACCCCACAGTCTACATAAACGATTACAGCTTCTCCATCCAAATATCCTCCTCAATCCATTCAAAAATTTCCTTCCCCCTCCTAAACTCCACCCTCTCCTTACGCTTCCACTCCAAAACGACCGTCCTAAAAAGCACCGAAATAATAATCTACGTATCCTCTCACCCTCTCCTCCGTCCTCCTTTAACCCCTTCCCTCTTGCAACGTTTTCTCCTCTCCCCTTCCTCCCTTCTCTTATACAATCTCCGTTCAAATTCATGCCGCGATTCATTAATGATGTCTTCCCCCGTTGATTATGATACAGGTAGGAGGATTGTTGAAGGGATTAAAGGGGAGAAAATGTGGTATTGTTGTGCTCATGGTAGGCCGACATGTTTTCCGGGGGAGGTTGTGGAGTGAGATAAGAATAGGGGGTTGGAAGGGGGGATATAAGTGTGAGGGTATGGTAGGGATATTTTCATAACGTCAAGAAACATTTCGTATATATTTACATTATAACACACTTTCGAAATTGTAATTATAAATTATCAACCACACCTTTCCATACCTCCCATTTATCCTCCCACCCTATAACAGCCCATTCGTCTTCCTCCCACCCTAAATACCATTGCTCATCCCAACCTACGTTAGTCCAGAGTTTTAAAATTGACATCATTTTGTTTATGTCGTAAGGGACGGGGGAGGTGCAGGTTGAGGAGATTGGCTCGAGTTTTATGTACGGTTCAGAGGAGGAGGAGGAGAGGACGGTTAGGAGGAAGGTGAAGGTTTGTGTGGAGTTTGTTAGGGTAGGCTCGGAGTAGGTGAAGGTGGTTTTTAGGGTGCTGTTTTGAGGGGAGTGGAGGGTAAGGATTGTGGACGTTATGTTAAGGGGACCGGAACCTGTTGGGAGAGGGTGAAGCTTTGAATATGTTGAAGGGTAGGTTAAGGAAGGATTTGAGCGCTCATTTTCCAAGGAAGACCCTTCAGTTTCCAACTTTCTTGTACGCGTCAGGAAATTAAGGAGGGTTGTAGAGAGGGCAGGAGCAGGAGATGGAGAGGCAAAGAGTGGAGAGAGGGCTTCAGGACAATCTATGTGGTCGCGATTGTGAAGAGGAGTAGCGACATTTAATTCTATTAAAGACCGAGCTTGAGAGAGAGACTTGCCAAGGGACTTGCCGAGTCGCGTCTGTATAGTAAAAGACGACGAAAACGACGTTCTGTGCAGTGATCTATGCAGTGCAAATGGCCGCACTGAGATTATTGCGGAGAGGAGGAATAACAGGACCAGAAATGTCCATCTCCGACAGGCTCCACTGACATACCCCATGGGCTCAAATTATTGTTAACCGCGGATATAGAGCACGAACTTTACTTTAAATGGAGGTTGAAACGCGAAGACGCGACAGACGAAATTCGAAAATCAGATTTTTCGAAAATTGAGTTTCTCGAGCAGCGAAAAACTTGGCCCTGGAAACCTAACCCACACCCTCTGTTTTGTCACCCCCCCCTTCCCCCACGGTGCGAAAATCTTCAAATAACTTCGAATCGTCCCACACTACTTGTACCAGATCGACCGGAGATGCCGGTATTCCGAATTGGCGACGAAAATACAGCGAGATCTTCTCAACTGCCCACGGGCTCTGATGAAACCAACGAAGATCACCACCCATCTGCAAGCCAGCGTTGTTTCTACTGACGGCTGGACTTTATACCAAGCGGTCGTGTACACAATATCGTTGCCTCGTCTAACCCATCCCCCCCCCTCTCCTCCAACAGTCCCCCTAAATCCCCCAAACCCCCAACTCCGCCGTCCCCCTGTCCCCCTCCCCCTCCCCCAAGCCCTCCCCATTCCGGCTCAAATGGTGGCGACCCCCGCCTCCTCCGTCGTCTCCGCCTCCGCCTCCTCCACCAAGCCTGGAGGCGGGACCTTCAAGGGAAGAAAATTCAAGCCCAGCGCTTTAGCCTCCCCAAGCCCGAATAGCAAAACAGGTGAGAGGATCCTCCCTGCACAGAGCAAGAACACGCGAAAAATGCATGCTAACAAAATCCCCCCCCCCTTCATCCGCACCCCCCCCACCCCCACTCCCCCAACCACCACCCCCCCACCCTCCCTCCCACTCTCACCTCCAACCCCTTAGGCCCCAACACTGAAGGCAAGACCCCCAAAGCCCCCTTAACAACCGACTCAAACAAAGAAGCCCCCTCCAGCCAACACAAAGGCCGCAAGCACCTGAACCTCGCCGCCGTCCAGCTCGCCCTCGCCGAAAACGAGGATGGCGTCGAAACCATGAAGCGAGAGGTCTCCGAGTTCCAGGAGACGGAGCTCTCCGCCGCTCACTCCGAGCTGGTTAATTTGAGGAAGGTCCACGACAAGCTTTACCTGGACGCCGACCAGGCCGACCTCACCCACAAGGCCGTCTGCGAGGAGCTGTCCCAGCTCGAGCGGCTTGCCGGCGTCGGCAACAAGGCCGCCGCCGCAGGCAGCCCCATGGAGCTCGTGAATAAGCTGAACGCCCGCCTCTCAGACACCCAGAGGAAGCTTAAAATAAGCACCGAGCAGAAGCTCGTTTTCGGGCACATGATCGAGAGGTTGAAAGGAAAGCTCCTATCCCTCCAAAAGGACGACAACAAACTCAAGCAAAAAGTCGCCATGCAGCAGCACGAGTTGACGTCCTCTTCCCTCCAGAAGCAGCAGGCTGAAATCGAACTCAAACAAGAAGAGGACAAACTCGAGGACCTCCTCGAAAGGCTAGAGCACAAAAGAGGAAGTCACGAGCAGAGGATAAGCGGGATTAAGCAAATTATCGAGGAGAGGGCGGAGCTGCTGCACAGGCAGCACGAGAGGAATAAGAAGAAGGAGGAAATACTCACGAAGGCCGACATGGGCCAGGACGAGGAGCAGAAGCTGAAGAGGATGAACGTCATCCGTCAGCTCTACACCACCATCCTCGAGAAGAAAATGTCCGACGACGAGGAGCACCTGAGCTCGCTCGAGAACACTTTCCACAGGCTGAGGAACGTCACGGGACTTTCGAATGTGGAAGAGGTGGTGGAGAAGTTCTTGACGAGGACTACGAAGAACGCTCAGCTGCAGGCGACGGCTGACGAGCTTTTGAAGAAGGTGAGAGGAAGTAGAGGACGTTCTGAGACTGCTGCTACTCATTTCATTTCATTCTAACTCGTCGCTTCGCTCCGTGTCGCTTCGCTCCTCAGATCGAGAGCCTCAAGGTCGAGAATAAGAAGAGCAGACGTCAGCTGGAGGAGACAATCCAGCGCACGGTGGGCAACGCCGGCAACAGGGAGGTCTACCAGGAGGTCGACCTCATCGACAATGCGGTGGGATCAGCCGTCAAGCAGTGCGAGGACAGCAAGCAGCGCGCGACGAAGCTCTCCGTGACGATCGGAGAGCTCAGGGAGACGGTGGCTCGGTTCCTCTCAAAGATCCAGAACAAGATCGTTCCGGTGCCGTCGGTCAAGAACCTCGGCGAAAACATCCACCTGCTGGACGCGGACCTGACCGAAATGATGAAGGCGGTCGCTGCAAACTTGACCATGAAGGATGACGACGATATTACAGTGGAGTCCCCCCAGAAGGGCAACGACGGCAACCAGTCCTTCAGCAAGATGGCCGGAAACAACCTGGGCAAGATCATGTACCACAAGATGATGACGACAGAGCCGGACCAGTCCCCCCGCAATGTACGCGTCCACACGAAGCTGAACATGGTCCAGCTCGGAAAACACGCGCAGATCACTCTGCTCGACCCGAGCTTCATGAACGACAACCCGCCCCCGTCCGCGCAACACTTTATGCCCAACAGCAGGCTGCTGCACGACGTACATGACGATGAACAGGCGACAGTCGTAGACAGAGACACCGTGAAGAAGCTCGCGAAGCTCGTCGTCACTCAAGATGAAACAGAAAAGAGGAAGGCGAAGAAAAAGAAGTCAGAAAATGAGGAGGAGTGGTGAATTTAAGTTAAGTAAAAACTCTTAGATTTAAAGAAAACATCACGCGTCCATTATTTGTTTCTACTTCTTCCTGTCTAAAATCATGCAATCTCCGTAGCTCAAAAACCTCATCTCCTCCTTCACCGCAAGTTCATACAGCTCCTTAATGTCCCCCTGCCCCGCAAAGGCGCTGACCATCAACATCAGCGTGCTGTCTGGGGCGTGAAAGTTCGTTATCAATTTATCCACAACCTTGAACTCATATCCCGGCATAATCATCAAGCTCGTCCTCCCCTTTATGACCCCGTCCTCCGCCATATCCATCGCACTCCTCAACGCCTCCGCCGCCCCCACATTTCCTTCCATCTCGTAACATTCAAACTGCCCCAACCTCCCCCCCCCCTTTACTCCCAACCAGTACAAACTCTCCAGAGTCCTCGCGCTCGTCGTCCCGACCGCCAGAACCTTCCTCCCCGCCTCCATCCTCTCCACCAACCTCCCAATCTCACCCACGTCAACCTCGAACCCCTGCGACGAGCGAAGCGAGCGATGAGATTGGATCAGATAATGCAACCACCGTCGCCTCGATTCTCGCACACTCTCACCTCCTCGTGCATCTCATGGTCCTTGACGTCCTCCTTCTCAATCGGCCTAAATGTCCCCGCCCCGACATGAAGCGTCAGAAAGCAGCTCGAACTCGAAACCAAATCAATCAAATCATCATTGAAATGCAAGCCAGCAGTCGGAGCCGCGACCGACCCTTCGTTCTCACTGAACACGTTCTGGTACCTCACCGCGTCGTCTTCTACGGCCTCTCGATTGAAATAAGGAGGGATAGGAATCTCCCCGTTACTCTCGAAGAACTCCGAGCAGGTAACGTCCTCGTGGTTCGTGATTTTTACCGTGCAGTGCGATCCCGGGGACTCGCCCTTTTCGATCCAAGGGGATATGACGGATGTGACCTCAACCTTACCCGGAAAATGCTTGAAGGGCAACGTGTCCCCGGCTGAGACGGGAGAACGGACCATGCATTTCCATTCTTGGCCGTTGACGTTTGACGACAATGACGTGTGTAAGGGCGTGTTGTGCGGGTCGAGAAATAGGATTTCTACTACTTTCCCCGAGTCGACGAGTTGCGAACGGGCCTTGATGACGCGGGAGTTGTTGAAGACTATCGTGTGGGTGTCCTTTAATTCTTCCAGCCAGAGGGCTTTGAAGGCGGAGGTGAAGTTGGAGTGGATCTTTGACGGAGGTTGGAGAAAGCGAGAGGCACCACGGACCGGAGGCGGGTGGGGGGAGATAAGGGAGGGGGGCAGGTTGTAGAGGAAAGAGGAGCGGGGGAGTCTCTTCAGGTGAGGAGGAGGATTGATGTGCCTACGAGGAAAGAAAGAAAGGGTTGGTGGGTTTTCGTGCAAAGTGAGTCGTTTTTCAAAGTATTTTTCATCCCTCTCACTTTCGCTACCGTAGCTACCGATAGCTTGGTTTCTCCGCTGCTGCGCCCCTCACCTCTCCGCCATAACATCCTCGAGCATTTCGACAGCCTCGAAATCCTTCGACGTGACGCCTCCAACGGTGTACGTCTCGTACTTCAGGACGACCTCGACGCCCTCCGTGCACTTGTGGATGATGTCGACGTCGGGGTGGTGGTCGATCTTTTCAGAAAGGTCGGTCACGGTGGAGAGGAAGGAGAGGGTCGCGGGGTGGGAGGGGAGGCGAAAGGTCTTTTTCAAGGGACGACCAGACCAGCCAGGTGGGAGGGGCTTGGAGGCAAACTAAGGGGGGGATTGAGGGTTAGAATAAAGAAAGCGATTTAAGAGGACTGCATCCTTGCTCACCTCGGCGTCAGTAAGAACTCCTTTGCTCTTCCTCTCCTCCTGGCGCTCGACCCTCTTCCGAGCCTTGTCGACAACGTTCCTCATCAAAACAGCCACGCTCATCGGCCCGACTCCGCCGGGGCTCGAGCTGTACAGCCCCACTTTCCCTTCGCCGGTCAGGTCTGACTCGTAACCTTTGTCTTCGTCAAAAGTCTTCCCGACACCAACAACAGTGCATCCTTCCTTAACCAAACTCAAGTCAACAACACCAGTCAATCCAACGCAGCTCACCACGACATCGGCGACTTTCAAATGGCCTTCGAGAGTTTTCTCAGTTGTTTCAGCGCTGGCGACAGTGACGGTCGCTCCCATTTCCAACAACTTTAGGTAAAAAGCGAGTTAGAGCGTGGATTTTGAGGAAGCGAAGAGAATCAAACCGAGGAAGCGAAAAGAATCGAACCGAGGAAGCGAAGAGAATCGAACCGAGGAAGCGAAGAGAATCGAACCGAGGAAGCGAAGAGAATCGAACCGAGGAAGCGAAGAGAATCGAACTTCGGCAATAGTTGTCCTCACCTTCTCACTCAAAGGTTTCCCTACGATCTTGGACCTCCCCAAAACGAGTACGTTCTTCCCTTCAACTTTGACCCCATTCTTCTCCAATAGAATAAGCACAGCATCGACCGTAATAGGCGTAGTCTCCGAACCGGGCACTAACCCGTCGACGTCCTTCTCGACTTGAATAGCCGAAAAACAAGCATGGGAATCGATGCCCTCGGGCAAAGGCCACATGAGTTGAATCCCATCCGAATCCTTAGCGTCCTCGATCGCTCGAAGGACGTCAGAGGTCGAGGCGTCTACGGGAAGGACGGTGGATGTGACATCGATCCCGTGTTTCTTACCGGTGGAGACTTTGTCGTACCAGCTGTTGTCGCGGGAGGAGTACATTCGACGGCGCAAGGAGGCGGTGGGAAGGGTGCCGCCTTCGGGGTGATCGCCGACGGTAATGACGGTCAGGGAGGGTTCCTTGGAGGTCAGGGAAGAGATTTCTTTAGCGAGCTTCGACGTCGAGGAGAGGAGGGTGCGGGAGAGCTCGGAGCCTTTGAGGAGGTTAGGGGGAGGCTGGTAGAAGGTTGGGGCTAGGCCGAAGGACGGGGGGGGGACCGTAGGATGAGAGAGGTAAGCCGTCGCAGAGTTAAAACGAGTCTCGTCGAGGACTCCGAGCATGTGACCTTCCTTAGTTTCGACGACTAAATCGTTGCAGTTCTCTACGATCTCCCGGAGGAGAGCGTCGTCATCACAAGGGTAGTGAGTGTGTCCCTCCTCGTCAAGTCCGAGACGGTCGCAGACTCTCTTGATCGACCCGATGGCCGCAGAGGGGTTGAGTAGACTCATCCTCCACCCCTCGTAGGTCGCGTCAAGGAACTTCTCGATCGTCGCAGAGTGTTCCGGGTTCGTTAGAAACTCGTTCGGAGCGAAGATGACCTGCCCGTAACCGAGCTCGGCGCCGTAGGAGGAGAAAGGGGTGGACACGAGGGAAGAGGAAAGCTCGGGGTGAGACTTTAGGATCGTTGAGAGCTCGGTCGTGGAGTAGATCTGGACGGAGTCGATCTGTCCGTCCAAGAGCAGGTCGAGCTTGGTGGCCCTCGGAACAGAGATCACGTCAGCCTCCGGAAGGAGACGCTCAACGAGGGCCACGGTATCGTCATGGCACCCGATCTTGGCGCCCTTCTGAGGGGAGCCGCCTTTCAGGGACAGAAGCTGAAGAGGAGCGACCGAGGAGCGAAGCGAAAAGTTAGAAATATGTTGCCATGATTGTGGCCTCAAGACAAGCGGAACTGACACTAACCTGAAGAGGAGACTCCCTAAACATCCCCGAAACGGCGCTCACATTGAGGCTGGGGGAATCGTGCAAACAGTCTATGAGAATGTTCTGCTCCGTGACGCCGACGACGGTTTCCCCTGACGACGAGCGAAGCGACGAGTTAGAAATCTAGCGTGTAGTTGATATCCAGGGCAGTCGCTCCTCGCACACTCTCACCTCCTCGAACGGCCGAGCGGACCCTCAGGGCCTCGAGGCCAGGAGGGCACGTAGGCATGAAGGCGGGGGACAGGCCTCTGTCCGCGTAGATGCCTTCGTCCAGGGCGACAGCAAGACCTGAGAATTGAGGTCCCATGTAGTAGTCGAGCTGAACTGAAATAGGCACCGGAGGCGATGACGCGGAGAAACAACGGGCCGGTAGCAGTCGGTATTGGGACGAATCGCCGAGGGCAAAGGCAGAACGCTTGAGTCGGTGTCGGTGGCGAACAGATCGGGATGAGATCGATTGCAGCATTATCACGCGAGCGATGGGAATCTTGTATGTATATTGGGGTTACGCAACGGGGTACCGGTTTCTAGAAAATGTTGATCGTCCTGAAAGAAACCGTAAGGAGAACTGATCAATGGTTTTTTTGGAGGTCGGGAAAGTGGTCAATCATTCTGTGGGTGTGAAAAACTTCCCCATCTACTCCCCGCTACCAGAGTTTTATCTATCTTCCTAAAAAATGGATTGGTCTTCTTCCGAGCCGTCCTTCACCCGTGCCCACATCTTTGACCCCTCTCAGCAGTCCGTCCTCGCCTTATCTTCATTGACATTCTTTACCTGCCTGTTCCTCAAACTTCGCACGTCCTCCTCCCCCTCAACTTCCAAGCACCTCTCCGCGAGTCTAATGTCAAGTCCTCCTCCCCCCTCCCCCTACTCCGCCTCCTCCGCCTGGCTCTCCGCCCTAACCTTCTTCTCCCTCTGCTTCATCCTAAGTTGGTCCACAGGCGTCCTCTCCTCCGTCTTCTTCCACCCCTCCCTCCCCCCCCTAACCCCCCCCTTCCTAACCTTCACAATAACCTGCTTCGTCGTAGTTTTTTTAGGCTATTGGATAATTTGGCCAATTGGCACAGTAACCTACAACCGCCCTACCTCCCCTTACTCTATCCTCTTCGGTCTCCTCGACGGCGTCTCCGAATCCCTTCTAATCCTCTCCTTCTGGTCTCTAATAGAATTAATAAACCTCCCCCGTTATTTAACCGCTTCAATAACCTTCTTAATCCAAGGCGGATTCAAATCAAACTGGGACCTAAAATACTGGAACATCCACGTCGCTCCAGCTCATAACATTGAGGAATGGAATAAGTGGAAAGTATGTTTCGTGCATGTCCCGAATGTGTTGTTGACGTTTTCTTATTTCGTTACGTACGGGTGTTCGAGTTTGTACGTTGCTACGCAGGTTGTTGCTGTTATTGGTTCGACGTGGTTTATGAGGTTTCCTAGTCCGAGGAGTGGGTATAAGAATCCGCCGGAGGAGGAGCAGGTTGGGACGTACGAGGATAAAGGGAGGGCCAAGTTTTGGAAAGTTGATCATTGGGAAGGGGAAGCACAATTAAAATAAACGTTTTTTATTTTAACAACGTAAAAAAAACCTAAACTCTTTAATCCCCCCCCTCCCTACCAAACTCTCTACTCCTTCTTCTTCTTCTCCCCCTCCCTCCTCCCTCCAACCCCATGCATCCACATCGCCCCCCCCACGCACACTCCCCCCAAAACCTGCCTCCCCCCCACCCCTCCCCCCTCCCCAATTTCCTGCGCCACCGCAGTCAAAAAAATCCCGAATATCAAAGCGAATCCTTTTCGGACACTACCGGCGTATTTCGTTACGAGACCTACAAGGATACCGCCTAGTGATTGTGAGATTATTGGGATGTATTCTAGTGTTTTAACTGTTTTTAAAGAGAGTAATAACTGGGATATATCGAAGTTTAATGTATACAATAAACTTATTGAACAGTACATGAATGAGAAGGATGATAATTCCATACTGTAGAGGTAAGAATTTTTGTTCTGTCCTTGTAAGATTTTTTGGGTTAAGGCACCGGCGAAACCGGAGATTAGGCTTGCGGTAAGGCAGGGGAGGATTCCGTAGAAGAATCTATGAGAGTCGAAGGAGGTTGTGGAGGTTGTTAAGGATTGGAGTGTTATTGTACCTTCTAGTATTATTGATGAGGTTAGTAGTATAAAAAGTGAGAGAATTTGGAGGGGAGTCTGGGAACGACCGAGGAGGACGTAGCAGCATAGGGCGGCTGAGATTGTTTTTGTTTGGTTTAGGACGGAGAATTCGAGGGAGGTTAGGGTGGAGTAGGAGAGGAGGATTAGGTAGTTTTGGAGGGAGTAGAGGAGGGAGGGGAGGAGGGAGGAGGTTATGTAGGATTTTAGGGTTATTGTTTTTAGGGTTTGGGAGAGGCGGGAGGGGGAGAGGGTTGTGGTTAGGAAGAGGAAGGAGAGGAGGACTTTAAGGAACTCTTGGAGGATTATTATGGTCTGTTTGGAGGTTGAAGGGTTTGTGTAACGGTGGTTGAGGAAGGGTTGGAGACCGAATTGACAGGAGAGGAGGAACATTGAGAAGAGGGCGAGGGGAGTCAAGGGTGAAGACTTTGAAGGACCTTTTGAGGTACCTTTTGAGGTGGATTTAGGTTTAGGAGTGGAACCTACCGTAAACGTCGTTTTGGACGTAGTTTTGGGCATAGTTTTCTGGAGGAGGAGTGGAGTAAGTGTGAATGAAGAGAAGAGGATTGGGGGCGTCATAGATCGTGTGCTGCAGTATCACCACGTTGCCTTGCGGTGCTGCTGCAGTGGCCTGCGCTGCCTCCGCCACCGCCTCGGGCCCACGCTCGCGCGGCCTCCGCAGCGTGTCGCAGCCTCTGCCGCGTGCCGCTGCCGACTCGTGCGACCGCCTCACGATGCCTCGGCTGCTCGGCCGCTCGTTCTGCAAGCAAATCGCCTCGGCTCTCGACGAGTCTTGCAGCTCCGCATCTCGCCGCGATGTGGGCATTGCCCCACGCCCCATCGACGACACTGACGCACCGACGTGCGTGTTTTCTTGCCATGCGATGTACTCTGTACATAACGTTCTATAGTTATTTATGAGAAGCACTCGAGGCGCACTCAGACGCACTCTAAGACGCACTCTTAACTTACCTTTGTGGTTGATTTAGGCATGATTGATTGCGTAGTCGATGTCGTCGATGTTTTACGGCACAATTGTTATAAATAACCCCTTAAAGAATCCTTAATTACAATAAGTCAGCTATTCTAGGCTTATTTTAAGAGCACTGTGCAACAACAATAGTCGTTGGAAAATGCGGTTAAAAAGGCAAATAAGGCGCAGCAAAGTGCATTGGAAAAGCTCTGCGAAAAGTGATCTCACATAAGGAGCAATAAGTCGCTTCATGTGCGAGGTACGAATATTTTAAATATGTGCCGAGACTAATATAATATAAATAATCTGCGTCGATAATCAGACAATAATCATTGCGTGCATTATTTAATGATAAATCTGCATTTTAACAACAATACGACCAATTCTGATGACTGGAGTCGAATCAACCCTACCAGTAGGCCTACAAGTAGGGCCCTACGGGTATGAGAGGGCACCAATACTGCCTGCTCCTCCCTCACATTCTAATCCTTCGCACCCATCCCTCCTCACACCAACATATATATATATATATCCCCACACACCCCAACACAACCCCACACAGTTCTGCGCTTACGGTCCCAACGGCGCTCCCCAACCCCACACTGGTTTCGGTTTATTCGACCCAACAGCCGCCGTCCAGCGCGCAGTCGCCGAGGCCAAGGCCCTCAAATTAAAGAAGGAAGGGAAGGCGTCAGAGGGCACAGAAGATGACGGAACTTAACACAGCCTTCGTTCTGAGTGAGCCTTTCAAGCCCCCTCCGCCCCCTCCGCAGCTGTTGGCGAGCAGCGCGACCTCCCCCTCCTCCCCCCCCCCCGCCCTCTCAAAATACTCCTACCGTCCCGTCCCCCCCCCCCTCAAGCTCCTCCTAACCGTC
>BRXY01000064.1:0-47222 GCA_030267945.1 Triparma strigata
CCTAACCCTAACCCTAACCCTAACCCTAACCCTAACCCTAACCCTAACCCAAACCATAACCATAACCATAACCATAACCATAACCATAACCCGAACCCGAACCCGAACCCGAAAAATAATTTCCTTTTAGCATCACAAAAATAGATAGAATCGCAATTCAAATGTGGGTTATAACATCTCTCTAATAGTTAACACCACCGTCACCCCCAACTCCAACCCCGCCAACCCCGCCAAAACCTCCAACCCCCGTCTGCGTGCCTGACCAGAAGCCGTTGAAATCGAGACGCTGGCACAGATTGATGACGTGACTTTGGTACTCTCGCCTCTGGCCGTCCTTGAGCATCTTGTCCAAGAGACTAGACAGGCCTGCGTCGAACCCCTGCACGTATCTGGCCACTGTGTCCTTGTACTCTTCCCCGGCCACCCTGTCTAGAACCTTGTCGCCTAGCGCTCCGATCCTCTCCTTGCGCTGCCTGTACCGTGTGTTCACATTGACGCTGCTGAGCTTCCTCCCCTCTCCTGGCGCCACGGGTTCCAGGTTCATTCTCTTGAGCCTCTCCCCCACGGCGACGTCGTTCAAGGTCTCCTCGATGCCGATTTCCTTCCAGAGGTTCTCCATCTCCTGGCAGAAGAGCAGGCACGTCTTCATGAGCCCGATCAGATCTTCCAATATGACCCGATTCGTCAACAGGCACTCCTTAAGAACGCCGTCCAAGAAGTCCTGGTGGCTCGAGATGGCCTCATCAATGTCCTTGCACTGGCTGAGCTTCCTGTGATGTCAACAAAAGAGCGCGATAACGTTAACGATAATGTTAGAATAAAGCACCGCACACAATACTGCAAGATCAGCTACAGGAATTTTGCTAGCAGCTCGTCGCTTTTGTGGCACTTTGCTCCTCATAATTTTTTGCTTCGTCCTGCTTCAAAACCCTACTCACCTCTCCAGAACGTGCCACTGCGGCTGAATTACCTCGCTCATGATATAGTACGTCAAGTTCGTTATGAAGTGGAGCATTCGCGACTTGCACTTGTGGGTGAGGCCGAGGTTGCCCTGCATCTCCATGCCCTTGACGCCCTGCAGGCCCTCCCAGCAGCCGAGCAGCCTCCTCTCGACGTGCTTGGCGAAGAATATCAGCCTGAAGACGAGCTGATACTTGACGACTGACTTCTCCGAGACGATAAGCGATACTGGCCAGTCCACCGACACGGACAGGACGAGAGTGTCGACGCCCTTCAGCCCTGTCTCCGCGGACAAGTCCACCTTGCTCTCCCAGCTGTGAATGGCCCGAAGCTGCTTCAGGAGGCTGAGGCCGCTCAGGCTCAAATCGACCCTGCAGCCCTCGGGCAGGCTCATGCTTAGAAGGCTCCGGAGCCTGCTGATGTTGCACTGGGCCTTGGGCTTCTCCAGCTCGGTCGTCGCGTAGTCCATGAATGTGTTGAAGAAGTCGCCCTTCCCCAAAAGGATGTACTTGCGAATGACGTCGAGGTGGTGCTTGACGTTGTGGTTCTCGAACACCTCGTTCATCACGGAGGCGCCGGCGTGGTTCAGAAGCTCGTTGAATGCCAGCTTCAGCTCGCTCCCCTTGAGCCCCTTCAGCCCTCCGACCCCTCCTACTTTGCCGCCGCACTCCCTCACGACGCTCAGGTACTTTCCGACCCGGACGATGGCGTCGGCGTCGAGGCCCATCCAGGCAGGGACGTTTCGCGGCACCAGCTGGAACTGCGACGAGCGAAGCGGAACGATGCGACGAGTTAGAATAAGGTAGCGGGGATGGTAAAAGTGGCACAAAAAGTTGACGCTCGCCTCTTCTTCGCTTCTCACCTTTTCATCCCACCCTCCGCTCATGACGTCCGCCCTCGTCACGATGATCTTGACGCAGAACTCTTCGTACTTGTCCTCCAGGACGCCCTCGCTGCACCACTTCTCCATGATACCCTCGTACACGCTCCTGACTCCGTCCCAGTCCCCCTCGAGGCTAAGTGCGAGCGAGCGAGGCAGAGAGTTAGAACTCCGAACACGACACTGTCTCTCTAACTATCTATCTACTAACTATCTATCGCACCTGTTGATCATCTCCCCTCCCCTCAAACCTTCAACCTTCCTTATCGACGACGCAATATTACCAATATGCGATATCGAAGGCAGGAGATAATAGTAAAGACTATTAACCGTCTGCTCCGCATCCAACTGCGTCATGCTAGCAGAGAGGCCAAGCAGGACCTCTTGAAGGTCGGCGCTGAGGCGGTTGTTACAGAGACCCTCCTCCCAACGCTTGAGGACGGAGACGCGGGAACGGAGGTACTTTACGTCGGAGAAGAATCGGTCGAACTTCTGCGTTCGACGCGGGAGCGAAACGTCTCCGAATTAGAATAAAGCGCAGGGTGAAAGTTAGGCGATTATGATTGTTGGCCTCGTTCTCACCTGCGTCTCGCCCTCCAGGTCGCACTCGCCTACGACGCCGCTTACGAAGTCCTTGATCCCTTCTACGCCCTGGCTGGTCTTCTTCCTCCAGTTGAGTGTCTGGCATATCTTAGGAACGTTCCATAATCCTAGTTCGAACGGTGGGGTATCGTACCCGTTCGTCTTGAGGTTGAGGTGCACGACGTTCGACTCGATGTCGATAGAGGTGGAGTCGTGCTCGTTGACGATCCAGCCTCCTACTCCACCCTTGGACATCTTCCTCTCCGTACCCCTCCAAATCCAACGTTCTCTAACCCCGGCTATTCCGGTCTTCCATTTGCAACCAGTGCTCAGGTACATTCCCTGGTTTCGGACCGTGAAGACAGTCTGCGAAAGCGGCGTAAGCGTCAGGCACGTCGAAGGGGACGTCAACGGCTGAGCGACGCCCTGAGACGAAAGGCAGTGTGGCCCAACGCTTAGAGTGTAACCGACGGAGGGAGAGAAGGAGGGAGTGCCATCGAGCCGGCTGCTGTTCTCGTCGTTGGAGGAGGGAAGGACGGAAGGAGGGGTTGAGCTTCCTGCGGTCGTGACGTTGATCTCATCTAAGATGCTAAGGATGTTTGACATGGGTGATGCTGAGTTCGAAGGTTCATTTATGGCATTGTTAATGCCATTAATAATTGGCCCTGGAGACGATACTGAGTCAATATTAGGTTCGTATGACAGTGGTAGGTGATGGTTATCGTCTGAATGTGCCATATTGTTTTATTGAACAAATATAAGTAGCAGAAAGAGGCCACTTAAAGGAGGCTGTGAGGGGAAGGGACTCCACTTCGGCGGCAACTATTTTGGTGAAAGGAACCCTAAAACGATTTAAACGAACGCAAACTCCTAACAATTAAACGTAACAGTTTCAGCAAGAGACTTTGACGCCCTGGAACAACTTGAAAGTAATCAAAGTGAGCGTATTCAATGCGTATTCAATTTGAGGGATTGAAATGGCAAAAAAAGGCCCAAAAAGAGCAATGACTAGGGTTATGTCTAATTACGCGTTACTACCATTTGTACTCTTGGCAGTGCACTTCGTAGGCATCAACTGCGTCGTGAAGGATGACCTTCCTCACATCGTAACGATCCTAGTAGATGATTGGGGATGGTCTAATTTTGGGTCTCATCGGGAGGGTGTCAGCCAAGGTCAGTGAAACTACTATTATTTCCTAAACTTCCCCACTTTCACCGCATAAAGAGTTATCAAACTCCTCTCATACTATACTTTCAACCATATCGTAATCCATAACCCCATCCATCGCCGTTATCCTTCTCAATTGCAACGCTAATAATCAGGCATCGGTTGCTCGACCAGAATTCACCCCCAAAAATCCACAAAACGACCATCATACAATCGTCGTCGCCTCCAAAAACTACAATAACATTTACCCAAATATCCCCCTCCCTCCCAAAACCCCCCACCCAGGCGCGCTCGAGCAGCACACTCCAAACATAGACTCTCTCCTAAATTCCGGAGTGGACCTCAATCGTCACTACGCTTACAAGATCTGCTCCCCCTCCCGTTCCTCCCTCCAGTCCGGCCGGCACCCGGACCACGTGAACCCCCTCAACACCGGCGTCCTCGTGAACAACCCCTCCGACCCCGTAAGCGGCTACCAAGGCATCCCCAAGAACATGACGGGGATAGCCGAGAAGCTCAAGACCAAAGGTTACAAAACTCACATGACTGGAAAGTGGGACGCTGGTATGGCTACGCCTTCCCACACTCCCCAAGGCCGCGGGTACGATTCGTTCTACGGTTACTTCCAGCACGCTAACAACTACTGGAACAAGGGTGGTCACATCGAGGCTACAGGTAACGTCGATCTCTGCCTCAACCGTTTCACTGATTTGTTCATGGAGAACGCGACCTACAGGGGCGGCGTCCTTGACAGCGGCGAGCTGTCTGACAAGTGCCTCGGAAGCGACAAGAACCCCGGAGACGTCGAAGACCCGGAGTGCTACGAGGAGCACATCTTCAAGAAGAAGACCCTAGAGGTCATAGAGAACCACGACGAGGAGACTCCCCTCTTCCTCTTCCACGCGTTCCACCTCATTCACACTCCTTTGAACGTCCCTGCATCGTACCTCGAGAAGGTGGACATGATGATAAATCCTTACGAATTCGACTCCGCCGCTCGCCGTAACTACTCCGCGATGGTTTACTACATGGACGAGGTGGTCGGAGAGATCGTCGACGCCCTCAAGGCTAAGGGCATGTACGACGACACCGTCATCGCACTGATGTCGGACAATGGGGGGCCGTTGTACCTGCCTGGCGCGGCCAATAACGCGCCCCTGAAGGGCGGCAAGTACTCAGACTGGGAGGGAGGAGTCAGGACGAACGCGCTAATTTCAGGTGGCAAGGTGAGGACGACGATACGACACATCTCTGCTGCTAACCTCTCCGCTATACTATGTTTCTAACGTCACATACATCCCCTCCTACTACACCTCTGCAGCTGCCTGAAGAGGCCAGGGGAACTGTCTACAACGGCCTCGTCAGCATCGCCGACTGGTTCGGCATGTTCTGCGACCTCGTGGGCCTCCCCGTCGACGACCCCAAGAGCGAGGCGGCGAACGACTGGCTCGCCCAGTACCGGCCGGACCTTCCTTCCCTTCCTCCCGTCGACGCCCTCTCGGGTCTCTTCTCCAAGATCGTCTCGGGCGACAAGGAGAACGCGCACCCCGTTCTGCCGCTCAGCAGCCAGGCCCTCATCAAGTACCCCTACAAGATCGTCACCGGCATCCAGCCCTACAGCAACTGGACCGGCGAGCTCTTCCCCAACTGCACGACGCTCGAGGGCCCCCTCGTCCCCTGGCACAACGACAGCAACCTCTTCGAGTTCCACCTCGACTGGAGCCTCGACGAGGAGGAGCTCGCTGGACACCTCTGGAAGGAGGAGTGCGCCGGGGGCTGCCTCTTCAACATCGAGACCGACCCCAACGAGACCAACGACCTGGCTGCGGCTGAGCCGGAGGTGCTGCGAGAGCTCGCCGGGCTCCTCGACGATCACGTGAAGACCCTCTTCGTCCCCGATCGCGGCGTGGAGGATCACATGGCCTGCCAGCACTCCGCGAGCGTCAACGGAGGCTTCTACGGCCCGTGGCTTGAAGTCGAGGGATACTACACCGGCCCTTTCCGCAAGCTCTCGCTGAAGCAGAAGCTTTTCGTCGAGGCCTACGACGAGTTCCTGGAAGTGCTGAGCCAACCCAGGATCGAGGAGGAAGTCTACAAAATCACACAGAAGATCTACCCCAAGTTCTTGGTGGACCCGCTCGAGAAGAGCTTCGACTGCTGCATGGTGGAAGGAGTCGTCGAGAATACCTGCGTCGATAAAGAACACGGGTATTCTGCTAATGGAGTTGGAGTGGAGGGGATCGCGATGGTAGAGTAAAGTGTTGGGGGGAGGGGTGGTGAATGGGGGAGGCCTTAGTAAAGCTGCGTGAATATCTCCAAGATGTTGAAGATTCGGAATCTTCACGTGCATGCGAGGGTAAAACAAGCATTGTAATTTAAATTAGAATATAAGTTCCCTTATCTTGATCCATTTTCTTTCTTCAATCTTCAATCACTCTGGAATCTCCTCACTTCATTTCACAACAAAACACAGACCAACCGCTGGAAGATCAATTACGAAAGTCATGCAAAGCACACCTCTCTTACTCTCGTCATCTCGAGCCGAACCCGAGCCCACTGCCAGTACAGCACAGATACAAAAGAAGGTCAAGACAATTGGAACTGCCGCCGCCGCAGGCCTCATCCTCCTCCTCCTCTTTCTGTCCTCAAACTCTAGGGGGTCGGGGGCAGCAGGCTCAGCCTCTGCCGCCCTGGAAACCGGGTCGTTCAAAGCGTCCGGTGAATTGAGCAAGCCTCTTCTTCTGTCGCCCCTAATCGACAAGGGAGAGCTTCTGGTGGCGAGGGAACTTTCGCGAACGGTCAACGGGCATTCTGGTTACATAACTACGACGAGCACCGGCGGGAAGGACAACCACATATTTTTCTGGTATCAGCCCTGCACGGAGTGCTCCGATGACAAATCCGAAGCTCCTCTGATTCAATGGTTCAATGGGGGGCCTGGATCGCCCGACACAGTCGGGGTCTTCAATCAAATTGGAAAATCTTACGTTGACGAAGATCTCAAGCTACAGGATCGCTGTTTCACCATCTGTCGAAAAGCCTCGTGCTTGTTTCTGGACTCTCCTGTCGGCACCGGTTATTCGTTTCAGGGCGACCCCGACGTAGACGTTGACGAAGTTGAGTTCACAAGAACCAGCGCAGAAACGGCTGAGCAGGCCGTTGACGTGTTGGCGCAATTCCTCGAACTTTTTCCTGAGCACAAGGCGAGTCCCTATTACATCCAAGGCCTCAGCTACGCTGGCCACTACGTGCCTCACATGGGAAGAGCAGTATTGGACAAGCTCAAGGGCTTGGATTTGAGAGGGGTCAACGTAGGCGATCCTGCCATGGATCATGCTCGAGAGGTTGTTGAATACCCTAACGTCTTCAAGACGTTTGGCTTCGTTGACGACCTAGAGTTCCAAGCGCTGTCGAGGATGATGCTCGAGAGCAAACGGCTGGCCGAGTCCGGCGACTGCGTAGGAGGTGAGCGAGGGAAAGCGCGGTTTCGCTCGGAGCGAACGACAACAATTCTAACTTCTTCTTTTCGCACGTCGCAGCATTCACGGTGTGGAACAAGGTTTTCAATGACGATGGGGGCAGCTCCTGCGAGCCGCACTGCGAGTTCTTGTACGAGACTTGGACGGGGAGCGGCAACACAGAGCACGCTCTGATTGACGAGCAGCCGAAGGAATTCGACTACTTCCGGAAGTGGCTAAAGGTTGACGGTCACGAAGAGGAAATACACGTCGCCGGTTCGCCCGCAGCTGGTGATTCCGGTGCGAGCCTCAGCGAAGGCGGGGAGATGTACTCGACCATGGTGGAGAGCGGCGACTTCTGCGAGAACACGACACCAATTTTTGCAGAGCTCGTTAAAAGTGGAGTTGACGTTGTGATATCGGCTGGCAACATGGACGTCTTGCTGGGCCCCGCAATGGTTGGAGAGGCGATCAAGGGCGTTGTGGAGAGTTTAGGAGAGGGTGCGCTGGAAGAGTTTGCCGGCTCGGAGAAGCAAATTTGGAGAGTCGAGGGCAAAGTCGTCGGCTTCGCAAAGTGCATCAAGAGGGAGGGGTACTTCTGCTACGTTGTGATGAATAACAGCGGCCACGAGGGGTTCAGTTACCAACCCAGGGCGTCGTTCGATCTGAACGAGAGGTTGATTTCTAGAAAGTTCGGGTGGTGGGGAGGGAGGGATGAGGAGGAACTTCCGCAATGCAAGGAGAGCGAGGGCGGAGCTGGGCCGCTGTTAGATTTGTAATTAAACGGATGTCTTAGATTTTGATTTATTATAAGAGGAGTGCTCCTAGCACGCCGTTGACGGCTAGCAAGCATGATGTTGATATTCCGATACCCCAGCCCCACGCTCTATGAGGCTGAAGTTCCAGCTCGTAGCAGACGGTGTGTAGAATTCGACCCAACGTGAAACCTGCAGTGCAAGCCATGTGCGCATTGACGTTGTAGCAGCAGAAGAGGCTGCCCCACATCGTGATGAGGCCAATGGGGATGTTCTCGAGGTCGTTGGCAACTATTCTCAGGGCGCGAGTCAGCTTTGCCTTTACAAGTTTCTCCTTTTCTGGCGTCTTGAACACTTTTGAGTCTCCCGAGAAGTCTTGGACACCTGACTTGGGGAACAACTTAGCGTCCTCGGGCGGACGACCTCCGGCTGATATTCTGTGCTTCCCCGTCATCATGTTGCTATAGTTCATCTTCAAGAGCAGCACTGTGGTTTTTGTGAGGTTTGCAGATGTGTGAGTGCATCATCAATTTGATGTCAGCGGATCATTACAGAAGCTGGTTTAATTGCTGGGTAATTACGTAAATGTACCTAAAGTGGACAGCATGGCAACTTTCAGTGCCCCTGTATCCACAGTCACTGTTGTCATCATCGTGTCGGTGCGTTGTTGGCCTTCCTTTTTCTGTCTTGTTTCCTTCCCTTGGATCCAGCAATATTCCACCGGTCCTTCATCTTGTTCTTGACCTGTTTGCGTTGCGGGCAGACCTCAATATCTAATCCGAGGCGCAGGACTAAGCGTCCCCCAACGTGCGCGCCATGTTTGTCGCCCCAAACAAAGAAGTTGGCCTATGCTTACTCGTCGCGGGTCTCTTCTGCTGGGGAAGCTGGCCAGCTCTTCGCCGAAACTGCGCAGTGCCCGTTGGAGCGTTTGCGCCCATAAATATAGCGAGCCAGCTTTTGACTAGCATTTTGCTGAGCTTGACATTGGGGATGATATCGACCAGCGAGAGCAACGTGCGCTTTACAGATGCCCTGTGCGACCAACCTGTTGACTTGCGATCTGGGGCTGTCTTCCTTGGGGGATTCTTGCTGGGCAATGGAGACCATATTGGGGCGCTGGTAATGGAGCACATCGGTTCGCTCTCATACCCTGTGTACGCGGGGGTTGCCTTGGTGGGCGGGAACCTTTTCAACTTGCTCCAGGTTGGAACGCCGAATTTAGGCCTGCTGCTCGTTGGGCTTTCGCTGATTCTCATGGCAATTCTATGCATGGCTTGGGCTGTGAGACAGAAAGAGAGGGACGTTGGGGGTGGCGGCGAGCATGAAGCGCTCCTCCCTGTGACGGGAGAGGATGTGACGGGCGAGGTTTCAAGGCGGGAGATAAAGGAGCCAAAGAAGAGAAAGAAAAAACTGACGGTGCACGTGGCTCTGGCCATGTGCGTAATGGCGGGTTGCTGCGGATCAGGATGGTCGCCCCTGAGCACCTTCGCACGGCCAGCCGTTAAGGAGGGAGAAGATGAATACAGTGACCTTCACAACCCCTACGTGTGCCTGTTCATATTTGTTTGCGGAGAGGTCTGCGCCATTCCGGGCGTAGTGCTTCTCGGAAGCAAGGTGAACGGAGGGGGGTTAATGGACGGGTTCAAGGAGCTGACTTTCAGGAAGCTTTTGTGGGGCGCAGGCTGTGGGTTCTTGCTGAACGTCGGGTACTTGGTGTACTTTGCCTCGTCTGTTGTAGTTGCCCCCAACGTTGCTTTTTCGATAGGTGAGATGAGGAGCGTTGTGATGAATTTTTAACCCAAACCCTAACATCTAAATTATGCCCAGCTTCGTGTAACCCTCTCCTCTCGATAGTCATTGACTGGGCCACCGGTCAGTTCGAGGGGGTGGCGCTGCGGACAAAGGTCGCTCTCGCTGCGAGCGTTTTGTTGTATGGAATCGCCATCAGCGTTTTGAGTTCAATAGCATAACTAGCATAAAATAAAGAAGAATGAATGTGTTTTGATACAGTGAATCTTCGAATTTTGTCTCCTCCTATACACGTTCCCCTCGCTTCAAATCGGCGCGTCGGTCCAACCAAGCAGCCTTTTCATGAGCTCGAAACCCCCTCTCCTCAACACGCAGTACACGCAACACGTATGTATGTGCTTAGGCGCGCTCTCCACGGATGCGGCGGGCGAGCTGGATGTCCTTGGGCATGATGGTGACACGCTTGGCGTGAATGGCGCACAAGTTGGTGTCCTCGAAGAGGCCAACGAGGTAGGCCTCGGCGGCCTCCTGAAGGGCGAGGAGGGCGGTGGACTGGAAGCGGAGGTCGGTCTTGAAGTCCTGGGCGATCTCCCTGACGAGGCGCTGGAAGGGGAGCTTCCTGATGAGGAGCTCGGTGGACTTCTGGTACTTGCGGATCTCGCGAAGGGCGACGGTTCCCGGGCGGTACCTGTGGGGCTTCTTGACTCCACCGGCGGTGGGGGCGGACTTGCGGGCGGCCTTGGTGGCGAGCTGCTTCCTGGGAGCCTTTCCTCCGGTGGACTTACGGGCGGTCTGCTTGGTACGGGCCATTTTGAATAGTTTTTTTTGCTGTGGGAGAAGGGCGGGGTTAGCGGAGGGAGGGTTTAAACGAAGGAGGATGGAAAATTGAATTTGCGGGGCGTGCGAAGTATAAGAGAGGTCGAGGGGGGGAAAGTGAGGGGTGGCGGTGGGATACGGGAGGTCAAAACAGGAGTACGACGGCAAGAAGGCAGGGGGCTGCTACGAATGGTGTCTCGAGTGGAAAGTCCACCGCTGTGGGACGCCTGAATCGCTCTGTAGACGGCCCTTCGGCCACGTGCGCAGACCTGAAAACGTTATCGGCGACATCTCCCACACCCCACGCGTCGCTACACTTCGCTATAGGATTAGGGCAATCCACAATATTGGTGGGATTGGCTAATCAAAAGGGAAAATGAACGGGCGGCCGTGATGAAAAAAAATTGCCACCCATAACTTTTCCTGTAGCGCATCGTTTTATTTCATCTAAGTTCTCACGGGTATGATACACATACAGTTTTCGATAAGAGTAAAAATATGACGTAGCCGAGTCTTGTGAGAGATAAATTCACCTTGTTTAGAAAATGGAATCGAATAGTCGTTTTTGGAGTGGTGGTTTGGCCTCGAGTTTCGACTCTCCAAAAAATGAAAACGAAGTTTTCATCAAAAATTTTAAAACGATTCTAATGTCTATTAAAAATACAAATCTGGGATAAAATATTCATCTTCAACCTTGTCTTCGAATTTTAGCGTAAACGCCATCGCCCTTTTTAAGGAATTAGGCTTTTTCTCTTTCTCAAAAACTCCTTTTTCCTAAAAAATCCAAATCCCATTATTCAACAAGGGGAAGCGTCGTAGAGACTATCTACTAATCTTGGACGCAACTTCTTGCGGTCAGGAGTCGTTTGGAGGTATTTGGCCCGAGATCCGAATAATGTGATAAACTTCAACATCCCGCCTCACACTAAAGCAAAAGCAAAAGGCACAAACAAAGAAAAATCCTTTTGAATAAAAACCGCTCACGCCTGGTTCGCTGGCTCCTTCTTTATTATGACCTACAACACTGCACACGCTCCCTCAAACTTGAGGATTACCCCCCCCGGCAAACATGCCCTCCCCTCCGATGCCAAGACCCCCATCCATCCCATCCCCCATCCCCGCTCCCATCATTCCCCTGAGGCTCTCGATCCTTTCCTCTAGACTTAGAATGGTCTTGGACTGCTCCTCGAGATCCCTCATGACTCCGTCCATGCCCCCTCCGGGGTTGGCCCCGCTGGCGCTCCTCATGCCTACGCTGCTGGGTTTGCTCCTCCTTGAGCTGGCGTTGGTGGGGGGTGTCGGTGCTATGACCCCGGTCCCTGGCTTGCTTCCTCCTCCCCCCATAGGCATGGGCAGGCCTCCGTACATTCGCTCCATGTTGGCGCCCTGCAGGTCCAGGTCCTTGCTCTCCCTCCTGAGCTCATTGATTTCCTTGGTCAGGGCGACGTTCTCTCTGATGAGTCGTGCGTGGTCGGTGTTGTGCAGGTCGACGTCCTTCCCGATCTTCCTCTTGAGGCTTTCGACGCTCCTCTCCAAGTGCTCCCTCTGCCTGTTGTACTCGTTCTGCACCTCGTGGCCCCCTCCGCCCGCCCCCGCCCCTCCCTTCTTCCCGTCCCCGCCGCCCCCACCGGTCAGGCTCAGGTCATTCTGCGCGTACTGCTTGTACAAGTTCGTCACGCTGTCCTTCAGCTCCTTGCTCTTGCCGATCTTCTGCACGGAGACGTGGAGGTCCCTCCTGAACCTCTTGATGAATTCGTTGCCCACGTCGATGGTTTTCTTCTCTGCCAAAATTTCCCTGTTCATGCCGTCCATCTTGAGCCGAAGCTCTCCGATCATCAGGTCCAGGGCGCTGTTACTCTTGTGGTACTGCTCCAGCTCCAGGTCCATTTCCTCGATCATGTTCTTCATCTCTCCGATTTCGTTTTCTCTCGGTTCGATCTGTCTCTTCAGCTCTTTGATCTTGTAATCAAGCACGAACCTGCGGAGCAGAAGCACGAAAGTTGTGTTAGAATAATTACTCCGTAATATTATATATATATATATATATATTCCATGTTGGAGAACCTCGGTCGCTTCGCTCCCTCGGCTGTACTCACTTGAACTTCTCGAGCTCCTGATTCTTCTTCTTCAAATCGTAGATCCTCTTCTCTTTGTCAACGATAGTCTCCTCGCGCTCCCTGATCTCCTTCTTGTGACCCTGGATGTCCTTCTCAAGGCCCTTGATGCTCTCGTGGAGCTCCTTCTCCTTCTCGTGCAGCGCGTTGATCTCTTCCCTTTGATCGCTGACGTCCTTAATCATGGCGTCGTACTTCTTCTTCATGAAGCCGTTCTCGCCTCTCAGTCTCAGAGTGGCCTTCCTTTCTGCGTTCAGCTTCCCCTCGTACTTGCCTTTCAGGTCCTCGACCTCGAACTCGGCGTCCTCTTCGACCATGTCCTTGGTGACGGTGAATTTATCCACCATTGTGTCCTTGGCCTCGCTCAGCTCCTTCTGCTGGTTTTGCTCGGCCTCGACCTTCTTGTCGTACTCTTCTGTCAAATCTTGCAGAAACTCAGTGTGACTGTCGACCAGCGCTTGGTTCTCCTCGTCCCACTTCCTGTTTTGTTCCTCCCTCTCGCTCACAAGTAGTTCGAACCTGTAAAAGTGAAGTTGTTAGAACAGTAGTTAATTACACGTGGGGGTTCTCGGTCGCTTCGTCCTATCTTCTCACCTCTGCACCTCAGTGTTGATCTTGGTGTTGTAACCACCCTCCAACTCCTTGAACTCTTCACTATGCTTGACCTTTAAACTCTTCAAACGCTCCTCGTAATCTGTCTCCATCTCCTTCTTCTCCTCCATGAGCTGGGCATACCTGTCCGCATCGTTCTTCAGTTCAGTCATGAACTTGTCGGACACCTCCTTGATCTTCTCCTTGTAGTTCATGTCCTTCAGCCTCAGCTGGTAGTCGTTGTTCAGGCTCAGCTCCTCGACCTTGCCGTGCAACCTGGAGATTTCGCCGCTCTTCTCCTCAAGGTCGCCCTTCGTCACTAGAATCTCCTCCGCGAACTCCTGGCGCTCGCCGGACTTGGTCGCGGCCTGGACGCCGAAGATGGCCAGGGAGCCGTCCTCGGACGCCGAGAACAGGTAGTTTCCGTCGTGACTCAGACACATGCAACTCACTGCCCCCGAGTGGACCTGAAAGTCGTCAGGGTCTTCGCCAAAAGTGCTGCCCCCGATCTTGTAGGCCTTGATCCCCCCCGCCCTTCCGCCCCCTCCCCCCCCTCCGCAGAACAAGAACTTGCCTCCGTAGCACGTCTCGCCTACTCCCCCTTCCACTATCACTTCATTCTTGAGCACCATGGAGTTCAAGTCGTACTCTTTGATTTTGTTGTCGCTGCTGATCAAGTAGCCGCGGGACATCGCCCCGTCCGCGCATCCCGCGGTAAAACTATTTCCGAAACTCAAATCCTCCTTCTCCTTGGCTCCGGTAACCACGTTCCAGATGAAGACGCCTCCGTCCAGGCCGCACGTCATTAGGTTCTTGTCTCCGTCCTTGAACACCACACTCCTAACCTTGCCGTTGTGGCCCCTCATGGTGCTGATGAGTTCGCAGCTGTAAGTTCCGTAAACCTGCACCGTTGTGTTGTTCGCGACCGCGAAGTACTGTCCTCCGTTGCTGAAGGTCATCTGCGCGAGGAAGAAGATTGGCGTTAACGAGTTAGCTATGCAAACTTCCCTCCTCCGTTCTTGATCGCTCCCTCACTCCATTCTTCCCCCCCTCACCTTCTTGCAACCCTTGATGGTCAAATCCCGAATGGGCCTGATGTCGTCCATCAAGATGCTGCAGAGCCGAATCCTGCTCGTGAACGCTATCAGCACGTACAGGCCTGAGGGATGGAGAGCGACGGAGAGAGCCTCCTCGTCGAACACCTTCATGAGCTCCATAGTCTTCTCGACGTAGTTCCAGACCCTGACGGACCTGTCGAGGCCGCACGAGACGACCAGGGGCTTCCAGATGCAAGTATCGAGCCCGGTGATTTTCGGGGACTGCGACTCTCCCGGCCCGTGGAAGGGCGCCATCAGAACGTCGAAGTTGTTGGCGTCCTCCTTCAGGATGTCGGTGTTGCTGAGGCTAAATGTGTACAGCTGGTGGTCCGAGGTACTGCAGAGCAGGACGTCCTCGGACGGAGAGACGGACATCGAGGTGATGACGCAGGAGGGATTCGTCTTGATCTGGAAGATCTTGCCCAGCTTGTAGAACTCCCTAGAGTCGTCGCTCTTCTCGTATATCCTGATCCCCCCAGTCCCTCCAACTACGAAACCCTTGCTAAAAGCGACGATGCATCCCACCCGCTTGCCGTCGGTGGGCGAGGAAGAAAGAACGCACTTGAACTCGAAGTTCTCGATGATGAGGAGTTCGCCGCTGTCCGCGGCGATGACGACGCGGTCCTCCGGAAGCCAGGCCTGGCACGTGTAGTCCTGAGGCTCCCTCTTGATGTTGAGCGTGACGGGCCTGAAACCCCCCTCGAGCACCCTAAAAAATCGCAGCACGCCGGCCCCAGTGACGCAGATTACGCTCGGGTCCGCGGGGCAAAAGGTCGCCTTGTAGACCTCCGCCCCGTTCGGGGACGCTAAACTCAACGAGGTAATTACTTTGACCGCCTTCTCGACGTTCCACAAGCACATCATGTAATCAGGAGCGCCGCCGAGGGTGAGGCACTGCTTCGTGTCAGCGGAGAAGACAATGTGATTTATCGTTTTCGATTCCAGCTCGGGGAGGTTCAGCATTTTACGGCGGCGGAAGGTGTTGGCGTCGTAGATGTTCACTATTCCGCGCTCGGTGGTGGACTCTGCGACGGCAATGAAGCGACGGTTGGGGGAGACGCAGAGGGAGGAGATAGAGAGGGCGTCGGAAGTGGTGGGAATCAGGTCCATCTCGCGGGTGTCCGACCGGTACCTGAGGGGGTACGAAAGGGGGTGCGAGAGTTAGCTTCAGTTCAGAGACCTTTCTTCGGCCAAAATAGGTTTCATCTTCGGGACCCTGGACTTACACGACGGTGGAGGCTCCACTGGGATATATAATGACTCCCTCCTCGACAAAGTGCACATTATTCTTGACGGCGCCCTGCAGGCCGAAGATGTGCTGGAACTTCAAGGTCTGGGAGTCGGACATGTTGCTAGAATCTGTTGAAAACCAACTAGGGAGCCGGGCTGTTGTGGGGCAGAGGAAGAGTAAAAGAAAGAGGAAGGGCGGCGGTACGGCGGAGACGACGGGTTAGAGGTGTATGCAGATGGTGTCAGGGGCAAGGAACTAGCTCCGGACTGCGGCTCACGTTAATGTGGAAGAAAATTGGCCAATTATCGTTGCAATCCTAAAACCAAGTCTCAAAAAAGCTTATTTGCCCTTTTTTCAGCTAAACTTGCAGGGCCGGACACCGATTGCCAGGCGCAACATTTCATCTCGCCGCCTTTATACCGACTTGCCTAGCGACTCCGTCAGTGCTCAGCCCAACGGCCGCTTTGATTCCATACAAGTTTAACAACCTAACAACGACAAATTGTTCCGCTTGGAACTTGCCATTTTCTACCTAGACCGACGAAATTGCGGGGCAAGATGAGGTTCGACGCTGCCGGTGGTATAAAGCCTGCCGCCGGTGCTTCCAGATTTCGGAGACGCCCTCCGGTCATCTGTGGCGAATGTGTTAAGCCCGCGGATGACCAAACTGGCAGGCCCAGTCGCCGCAGAAGACGGTCTCGTCCCGCGCGCGCAAGCACGTGGATGATGCTGATGGTTTCTGTGTTGTTGGCTGTCGGCAGTGGGGCCGGTGGCGTGAAGGAGTCCAAAAATTTATCGCTCGACTCCATCGACCCGCGCAGCCCAATAGACATGGAGGAATTTGTTGACTATAATCGCGGTGAGAAACAAAACCCCCGTCCCTCGTCTCCGCCCCCCTCCCCCCCCCCTCTAACCCTCCTCCCCTTGCAGAATTAGTCGTCGTAGACGCTACCCTGGGGAATAGCTACGCGTTGTACGGGAATCGAATCGAGGCCCGTTTGAACCCGGACCACAAGACCATGGCCAAGAACTGCTTTTCTGGCTTGGGGCTTAGAGGGTGCAAGATCCGAGAAAGCTTCAAGGAGCAGGCGGGCCACGGGTGGCTCATGGATGAATCTGCTGGGCTTCAGTTTCTGGGCAACGAGGGCGAGGAAGCGGGAGTCGAAGAGTACTGCTTGAGCTGCTGCAGCATGACTCGCTCCACCGCCAAGATCGACGAGGTCTGGGACTTGACCTGCGACGCTGGAACCACGCATCAGGTACGAAGCGCGCCGCTTACTTTTCTCCCGCCGGTTCTAACACGCTCTCTTGCGCTCGCAGTTCACAAAGATTTCGGAACAGTATTACTGCATGGAGTTCAGATTTTTGAGGAACGAGTACCTGGGCGATAAGACCATATTGTACTGCAGAGTCGAGAGGGCGGGAGAAATATGGAATCCTCCGACGTACCTGGATGCGGCGAGGACCATTCCTAACCCGGATTACAGTAAGTTTGAATTCTACGGGGAACAGTGCACCGAACCGGATTTGAACCGTGACGACAAGAGCGCCTTCAGAGGGTACACGTTGGAGCTCACTGTGGAGGAGAAGAACGACGGCTTCACGTACTGGAGGATGGTCCACGATTGCACGGTCACTATAGATGAGGAGGAGCACATTCCTATGAGAGACGAGGACCTGGTGAGTTCCCATGAATAACTATGCACCGTGAGCTCGTCGCTGGAACCACGCCGCACATCCATCTAACAGACACACGCTTCTCCCCGTAGTGGAACCCCGGGGGCGCGAACCTGATCTACGAGAGGATTATAATGAAGTCGCCTGATGAATTCGGCCCGTACACCCTGCCTTTCCAGTTCATCATCATGAGCGTACTGATTTGCTCCTGTTGTTGTTGCCAGTGTGTGAAGTACGGGCGAGACGATCCCTGCAGGGTTTGCAGCCGAAGGCTCATTTTCAGGAGGAAGAAGTGTTTCTGGTGCAACTTTTATAAAGCAGTGCCGGCCAAGGATAGGATCTACAAGGAATTGCAAAAGGAGGACAAGGCGAGGCGCAGTGTTGAGGATCCGATTTACGTAGACACGATGATCGAAAGGTTTGAACACTTTATGGACGGGATCAGGCAGCAGATGAAGGGCACGACGAGGGACGAGGACCAATACGAGTTAGAGAGGGGCGAGATGGACGTCGGCTACAGAAGAAAGCAGCCCAACAGGCGGGCGATTGTCCCTTCGGACTTGTTTGAGAAGGACACCGGCATAACCGTTGTGCCAAAGACTCTCTTCGACAAGTTCGGAAAACAAGGAGTCTATCCGTCCTTCAGTGTAGGCAGCCCCGCTAGGGACGCGTACAACAACAAGACGAGGTTTGACATGAGCTTTATACCGAAAGCGAGAGATGCCAAGATAGCCGGGCTTGAGGAGCCCCCGTTCGAATTTGAAGGGTACGACTCCGCCATTGGTTTGAGCTTGTCTGTCGCGCAGCCCGATACGACGCAGCCTCCTTCCCCCGAGAGCGATGAGAGGTGAGACGCTGCGAGGAGCGAAGCGACGAGCTGGGAACACGTTCCTTATATTATATATTATCACTACTTCGCAATTCTAACTCGTGTATGAACGTCGCTGAACGTCGTACAGCGTCGACGAACTCTTCCTCAGAGACCTCGCAAAGTACGGCGAGAAGGAAGCCAGTAGGAAGAAGAGGAAACGCGACAAGAAGAAGAATAAGAAACAGGGCAAGATGCTGAGGATGGAAAGCAGCTCGAGCTCGGAACCCCAGGACGGCCCCAAGAAGCTCATGTTCGCCGATGAGGGCGTCGATGAGAAGGGCGTCAAACAGATTCAATTCGGGGTTTCCGTGGCTGACGAAGTGAGCGACAGGAGCAAATTCAGGCCCAGTGCCACCGCCAAACCGACCAAGTCGGCCATGAGGACTGGAGGGCTGAAGAAGTCGCTCAAGTACAGCACAGGCGTGGGATTCGCTCCTCCGGAGGAAGATACGAAAGTCGAAGACGCCGGGGACGACGATGACGACGACTTGGACTTCGACTTCGAAGCCATGGCTGACATGGCCGCAGGAAAGGCGGCCGCGAAGCTCGGGTACGTGCAGAGCGCCGAAGACAGGGCGAAAGAAGAAAGGGAGGAACAAGAGCGGGAGGCCGCCAAGCTTGAGGAGAAGATCCGGGTCCAGCAGCAGCGCAAGGCAGGGGAGCGCAAGAAGGCGGGATTGAAGATCGAATTCTCCGCTGAAAAGCTTCTAGAGCACACGAAGGGTGTAAGGGACGAGGGGAAGCAGGGAGGGATTGGGAGGAAGGCGCACAGCCGCTGGACTCACGTCGCTAATCAGATCAATGAAGACAGCAAGGAGAACTACTTGAGGAAGCTCAAGGCGGAGCCGAAGAATTTCCTCGCGCTGCAGAGACTGGGAGTGATTGTCAAGAAGGAGGCCGAGAGCGAAATTGCCCGCAACCCGATTTACGCCTTCCAGCTCTTCCGGTGCGCCGCGTTGGCCCTGGAGAAGAGCATCGAAATACGAGGGAAAGGAGAGACGGAGAAGGACCAAGACTTTCCCTGGAGGGACCTCGCCGAAGCCCACCTGCGCACGTGGCTGCTCCAAGGGATCAGGGGGGACAGGCACCACTTGGACAACAGCTGCTTGGCGTGGGGGCACGCCAGCAGGCAGATGGTCAATATGAGCGATCCGAGGTGCCTGGTGCACTACGCCAGCAGCCAACAGTTCATCGGGAATTACAAGGGCGCCGCCCAGATCCTCGGCGAAATCATCACGAACTTCCCCAATTACGCAAAGTTGAACAGCGTCTGCTTCCAGGCCAGCATCATCCTGAAGTCCCTCCACCACTACAAGCAAGCGGCGAGCTACCTTGAAAAGGTCTTGGCGCTGGGGCCGCCGGCGCCCTACACAGTGGTGGACATCATGTTCATCATGGGGAGGATCTACGAAGAATGGAGTTTGGAGGAGGACGGGCACTACGAGCAGACTAGCCACAAGGCCTACATGAAGGTCATGATGGCGCTGAAGACGGAAGAGGTCCTGCCGAGCCTGACCGGGTTCGACGACTGGATGGGCGACGCGATAACCTGGTGCAGTCTGGCCGAGAAGTGCGAGGCGGGCGGGCACTACGTCCTGGCGGCGGACTTCTTCAACGAGAGCATCCGGCGGTACGAGGACGAGGACCACCACACCCCGCTGGCGCAGCTCTGGTTCGAACTCAGCAAGTGCTACGCGAGGAGCGGGAAGATGAAACAGGCCAAGAGCTCGCTGGAGAGGGCGCTGCAGATTGAACCGGAGAACGAGAAGATGGTGTCCGTGTGGACAGAGTGGGAGGACCCGAAGCATCTTTTCGAGACGCAGCTCAAGTTGCCCCCCAAGAAGTTCGCCGCCAAGCTCAGCGAATTGATGCCGCAGAACTAAGGTGGTGGGTGGGTGGGGGGGTTTGGGGGAGGAGAGGGGAGGAGAGGTGGGGAGAGGTGGGGAGAGTGTTTAAAGTAAGATTTGTTTGTAATATTATATTGGTTTGTTTTTTACTTTGAAGGTGACGGGCGGAAGTGTGGTGATTGTGCGTGTGATGACAAGGTTTCCAGCATCAAGGTTTTGCTTTTTTTCCTCTGGGAACAACAACAGAAAAATATCCTCTCATTTTTTCATCACACAATTCCTCTGCTGCAATAGATAAATCGCCCTAAAAAAGGTCGCTACTTGTGTATATTGCCCCCTTATTCTAAGGTCCGACACCAAGATCCCCTCACCTCCGTCCCTATCTGACAAAGTCTGTGTAACTACCTGCTAGCGCACGGCCGTGATGAAAATGAACTCTAAGCAGTCTGATGACACCAGGGTTCGCACAAAGCCGCCCCTCGTTCCGGGGGGGGGATTAAGTGCGGTGGGGAGGCGAAAATCCCTCTCCAGTTATAATTTCGAGAGGAAGAAGATTTCAAGAAAAAGGAAACAAGAAACTGTGGAGGACGACTGCTCAGAGAGACAAAGCAACCCTCTTCACCACCCCCGGCAGGGCAGCAGCACGGAGACTTCGAATGTTGAAACGTCCGTCGAGCAACCACAAGAAGTCGTTGATCACGGCCCGGTCGAGATGCCAATGATGCGACAGGACGGGAACGCAGAAGAGAAGAAGAAATATTCATTCACAGATGTGGTCGAAAAGAAGGTGAAGCAACAAGGCGCCATTGATGTGAAGTCTATAAGACGGGACTCCGACCAACACAAGGTTGGACTTAAGCACGTCATGGTAACCCGTGGAAGGGCCGATTCAAGCGTCATAGACGAAGACAACAAGGAAAAAGTTGAAGATTTGATTAGAAGAGAATTTCCGGAGAATCTGAAGCATGACGGCCTCGACTTGTATGGTGTTGTTGAAGCCGTAATATGTTCGCCACAGCGGCATGATGTCTACGCCGGAGCGGAGTGGAGGGTGAATAATTGGGTGGAGATGTATGGCCCGGATCAAAAGTGGCACATTGCCATGATTTCTCGAATTGAAGAGAGGGAACTCGAAGACACAAATATCGAATTAATGGAGGAGGCGCTTCTCAAAACCCAAAAGATGATGAACACTGAAATCGAAAATGTGCTCGCCGAAACTCAGCAGATGGTTGAAAAGCTCCGCACTGAGCTTACCATTAAGGAGACGCCTGTTGATCAAGACAAGAAAATAGAAGGAACCGCGAGCAAGTGGAAAGCGAAAGTAAATACATATTATATAGAAGTTGTTGAGAAGAACAAGAAAGAAGCCGAGAAACTAGATGTCTTCCAACAGGCAAAGAGGTCGTCACAATTTAGTCGTGAGATGCACAAAATCAAAATGGAGCAAGTCACTGAGATGAGCAGAGTTAAGGAGGTGAAGAGGTATGAGTACCTCTATGACTGCGGCCTCCACTACAAGATGATCAAACCAAAATTCATCAGAGCCCCCGAAGAGGGACTGAGAGTGGTTTTTGGAGACCGACCGTGGCTATGGCAGCAATACGCGTTGCTCAAGTATGAGGAAAGGATTAAGTTTTCTCTCGGTCATAAGGAGGTGAGAAGCGTAGCGACAAGCTGGAAATGTAGCTCCACTTCTAACTTCTTAACTAATCTTCATACAACTCTTTACGCTCGTCGCAGGATTTTGAAAACGTCGACCCTGTCGAATTCGCGAAAAAGTACTGGGTTATCTTCCTCGACAAGTTCAAGAAAAGGAATCCCAATCACCCCCTCTACAACGAGGTCATTGTCAACCACACTAAAGCGCGCGAAAATCTTGAGGAGCATCTCCTGAAGTTCTTTCGCATATTGGACGATATCCGAAGTGGACGAGAAGGTTGGGAGGATTTCGACTCGGAAAACGCATACTCGTACCTCTCCATACTTGGCGCGGGCCATCTTATCCCGATACTGTGCGCCTTGGTCCAGTTCAGCATTTTTGCCATATTGGTGATAGATGCCTACCTTCACACCAAGACAATTGAACGATCGGGCTATTGCCCATCAGGTGAAAACGGAGGTGACGTCAAGGCTACAGGAGTTATTTTCTTCATCGGTGTAATGTATTTGATCAGCGTGATTCCTAATCAGATTGCCTACGTAGGACGCTTCTTCGGCCATTCTTTTAACGAAGATAGTGCAAGCGGGAAGATGATGAATCTAAGGAGCTTGATCAATGTTTTCGGAGACGACACCCACAGCCAGGTTCTTGGCTACAACTTGGACATATTGATGAATGTGGGCTTGAAAGCCGGATTTCTGACATTAAATTTGTTCATCCTATTCAATACAGATTCGGTGATTGAGATTGTGCTCAATTGTATCGCGCTTGAGTTCGTGAGCGACATGGACGAAGAATTTGCACAATCGCTCTGGTGGGATTATGACAGACGCTGGATAAGGGCAGGCTGCGTTGAGCTGCTCTTGAACAAGGAAATCGAGAGAAAGAAGCTGAGGGACATTCGTAGCATCGTCAAGGACTACGGTGTTGCGCTGCATAATATCAAAGACATGGACGAGGCTAAAACCGAGACAGATACTTCATTCGACGATGTGGTTGTCAATGCGGTCGAAATGTTTATGAAGGGACAGGGCGGCAACACAGAGACTTCGGTCAAGAAATTTAAGGAGGGAGAGAGCAAGACCTTTAAGAAGCAAGGTTTCAGGAACCGAAGCAAGGCTTATGAGGACGGAGAGAATCCCGAGTACTTTGATTCTATCTACATGAAGAATGTCATCAAGTTTAGGAGCGTCGTCGAGAAGATGGACAACAGGCCACCACAAGCCGTCTTTGAATTCGGAAAAATTAGAGAAGAGTTTGGCCTTCTTTCCAGGCTCCGCAACCGATTATACAAGATTTGTGGCAAGACTAAAAAGTCCGAAAGCGCCATGTTCTGGAAGTTCGAGAAGTACCGAACGTGGTCGTACTGGACGTATTTTCTTTACTGTGAAGAAAGCCAAGAGGTTTCCAAAGGAAAGAAAAGGTCCTCCTTGGTTCAGAGCAAGGCCAGAAACGGTGAAACAATTTTCAAATCGACGGCCTGGTCCCAACCAAACGAAGAAACAGGAAAACCGGAAGTCAATTTCACCAAAGCATTGCAAGAGAGGACGTTCGATAGATATGGGAATACAGGCAAGAAGTACATCCAGCGACAGTTGACGTACGAAATCTTTAAGCACGCAGCCCGAGAGTACAGCAAGCAGCATAAATCGTCTCCGAAAAAGGGCGGTGATGAAAAAGCGGAGGACGATAGAACGTACTTTGCTGGTTTGGGACTTGATTTAAATAAACTGGATGTGCGATCTCTTTCGAAGGAACAAGAAGATTCCATTTCGAAAACGGCACAAGATGTCAAAGATAAAGAAGACGAAGAAAGAAATGAGGTCAAGAAGAAGTATAAGAGCTCATGGAAGTTCGCGAATTCGGACAACTTCACTCTCTATTCGCCGCTCGAATTCCTCAGGAGGAAGGTCATCAAGGCTTTAATTTTCTTGACCTTGAGGGAATCGTTTCAACATTTAAGGGACAGAAGCAGCTATACGCGAATCTTTTTGGTGGGGTTTGAGCATCTGATTACGTGGTGCTGTATGATACTTGCCATAGTAATTTTCCCCGCCATCGTTATTGGGGTTTTGGTTTACATTCCCACCCACTGCATTGAATGGGAAGACCTGGATCAGGAACTGAATCGCTTGTTT
Organism: Triparma strigata; assembly: GCA_030267945.1. Lineage (NCBI taxonomy): Eukaryota > Bolidophyceae > Parmales > Triparmaceae > Triparma > Triparma strigata. Next base: position 23,598 of record BRXY01000064.1, read on the forward strand.
GAACACTTTTTTGATTGAGAAGAAAATGGGCAGGGGGGGTTGGGGTGGGGAAACGATTGGGAGGGGACACGATTGGGGGGGGACACGATTGGGATGGGACACGAATGGGAGGGACACGATTAAATAAGGGAGGGGACACGATTATATAAACTCAAGCAGACAAAAGTAGCATTTTTTTTATTTACACATCCACATCATTCCGAATTCTCTCCCCCCCCAACATTGTTTTACGTACGAGTTCTATATCATTCAGAGCTAGACGATCTTCCACAGCATGTCCTCTCCGGCCCTCAAGGGCACGAGCTTTCCGGCCCTGTCGGGGTTCTCTTCGTCCGGGAAATCAAAGGTCTCGGGCACCTTCCAGCTCTCTTTCCGTAGCTTCATGACCCTGTCTCCGCCGATGTTGTAGAAGTCCTTTCCTGCCTGAAAAAAGTTGGCGAGGGCGTCCAGTTTTCCCACGGACTCGAATATTTCGACGTACAGCTCCACGGCGTTGTGGCCGTTGAAGACGCCGGCGCAGCCGCAGCAGCTCTCCTTCCTCGCCTGGTCGTGCGGGGCGGAGTCGGTTCCGGAGATGAATTTACCGGACTGCGAAGTCGCGGCTTCGAGGAGGGAGACGCGATGGCTGCGGGGAGTCGTGTGGGGGGTGGTGTTATCGGTGTTGGAATAGAATTGGTGGGGATTGTGCTGCAGCGCCGTTATGATATGAATCCGCTTCGCTCTTGCACACTCTCACCTCTCCCTCTTGAGGATGGGCAGGCAGTAGAAGTGGGGCTTGACGCCCCCGACAAGCAGCGCGTTGCGGTTGTAGACCAGGTGGTGGGGAGTGATGGAGCCCTTGAGGTAATCGCCGGGAATCTCGTTGATGAAGTCCACGCCGAAGGACGTCGAAATGTGCTCCATGACTATCTTGAGGGTGGGGAAGGCCTTCACGAGGGGCCGTATCACCTCCTCAATGAAGACCTTCTCCCTGTCGAAGATGTCGATCTCAATGCGGGACACTTCCGAGTGGATGCACAGTACCAGGCCAAGTTCCTGTGTGTGTGTGTGTGTGTGTGTGTGTGTGTGTGTGTGTGTGTGTGTGTGTGTGTGTGTGTGTGAGCGGCTGTAGCGAGGAGTGAAGCGACGACGTCGGAAGAATACTTATGACAAATGCACAGCTCCTCGCCTAGCTCCTCGCAGCGCCTCACCTGCATCTTCGAAAAGACGGGGTACAACTTGTTCACGTCCGTCACGCCAAAGGCTGAATTCGTCGTGGCCCCGGCAGGGTAGTACTTGAAGCCCCTGATGTTCGGGTGCTTGACCATCTCTTCGACCGTCGCCACAGTGGTCATGTCCGTGAGGTAGAGCACGGACAGGAATTCCATGTTGGGCGCGCCGGCGGGCGCAGCCTGGGCGGCAGATGTCAGCTTCTGGTAGTACTCCTGGCACAACTCGACCGTCGTGATCGGTGGAGATGTGTTGGGCATGGCGAGCGCGGCTTGGAATCGCTCGGAAGCGATCTTGACGGTGGCATCCACCAGCGTAGATTGCCGAAAATGGTGGTGAAAGTCGCAGGGGTAAGGGATTGTTATCTCAGTTCCTGCGGCAAGAGCGGCAGGATATCGAAATGCAATTGGGTTTGATATTTGCCATTTCGAGCGAGGTTTAGACGTTGACTATTGAGGAGTTTATGTGGATGTGGATTTACTCACCATCGGGGACAGCGGCTCTCATGTTCGCGAACGTAACTGACACTTTTTCTTTTTTCGAAAAAGTTTCAAACATTATTTTGGACATTTTTATGATTAAGACCTCTAAGAGGAACTCTAAGAGGAATAATATGACGACCACAGAAACTTTCAGAATGATTGAACCAAAAAATTTCTAATAATGTTCAAAATGACCTAAATATGTTCTCATGTGTTCTTAAATATTCTCAGTATTGCAAATATGGTCCTTATATGGTTCATAAATTTTTCAATCATTGATTTCCATTGTGAAAATTGGCCTTGTTGAACTTTTTTCGGAAAGTTTACTACTAGTATCTGTCTTTCAGAGGCCCTAGGGTAAATAATATGAACAAAATTGACCTCAAAATGCCTCTGGTAGCTAACTTATACATTTCTCTGGGAAACACGAAGTAACATTTCCTGGTGCTTTTAGTGCGACAACGTCCGCCTGCTCCCCTCCAAAATTGCAAGTAACCCAGTACTTAATAAAAAAAATAACAAGTTTCGCCCTGCAACCCTTAATTCTAACCTTAACATTATCCTTTTTCAATCCCTAATTACAAATCCTAATCTGAACTCTTTAATTCGCCCCTAGGGCTCTGCCGCCTCCACCCCAGTTGTAGCCTCCGCCGGGGTTGGCGTTAGGGGCGTTCACCCTGCCCGGGGCCGCCATCCCTCGTGCTCCGAAGTTGTTGTTCCTGGCGTTGGTGGCCGTCGGCGGCACGTAGGCAGCCCCTCGGTTTGTCAATCTGTGGCACCACGTGATGAGAAAGTTGGGGGTGTGGACCAGGTCCTTCCCCTGTGTCGCCGGGTAGACATCGACCAAGAAGAAGTAGCAGTGGCCGCTGCCTATGCCGAGGGCATCGCCCATCCAGTCCCCTCCCGTTGCCATGTGCAGCGCCATGAGCACGAAGGGGAAGATATTGGCCTTGAGCCTGAACCCCCAGATGCTAACGTCAGTGGTTGGGTTGCTCTTGCACCAGACGTACATGACGGCGAAGTACATGCTGTGATGAGTGAGAGGAAGGGAGCCGAGAAGCAAAGTGATGAGTTAGAATTGATTTATAAAACAGGTTCAGCGATCGCATTATCAGCTCCTCGTTGCTTTGGCTTCGACCCTCCTATTCCTCGCAGTTCCCCTCTCACCTAGTGCCGTAGAAGTAGCCCCCGAGCCAAACCGTTCCGAGGAGCAGCTGGATGAACCCAACAATCGTAAGCATTACAATATAGTCGGGGAGGGTCCCGCCTCCGCCGGTGTTGATGGCGTTCCTCTCGTAGTTGCCTGAGTACTGCTGCAGCATGTAAAGACTGATAAGGGTGTTGAAGCCCTCCCTCCCGAATGTGCCCACGAACCAGAAGCAGGTGACGGGCCTCCAGATGTGGAACTTGGTGAACACGAGCTAGGGTTGAGGGTAAGGGTGAGGGTAAGGGTGAGGGTGACGGTGAGGGTGAGGGTAAGGGCGAAGGTGAGCGCGAGAGTTAGAACATGAGTTACGTAAAAATAGAAACCACCTTCGCCCTCACCTCCCAGGACCACATTATGGACTGCCCGCTGATTGTGCCAAAGTATACAAAGCAGGCATTGAGGAGACTGGCTGTGAACCAAACCCGGGTCAGAGGAGGAAGCGCGTCAAACCAGGCCTTGACTGGGTTGCTGCAACGACGGACATACGAGTTAGTAGGAAGCGTCACACGGGGTTATGTGCTTTGTGGCTGTGCGAACGAGTCGGGGATCCTCAAAGAGTTTTGGAGCACTTGTTGAATAATTCCGCGACCATTACTTCACATCTCGTCACACACTTACGTGTCAGACGGCGTGTGGATGTTGGCCTGTCGCATTTTGCAAGAACTCTTCCTGTGTCTCGCGTTTGGAGGTGCGCAGCTGTGCTTTATTCTGCACTGCTCTGGTAAAGCGAAAAGTGCTCCTGATCACCTCTGTGGAATACACACGATATATTACGATTCTATATCACCACACACCACATCATCACAAGTTTCTACACCATACCACTTCGTCCATTTCTTCCGTCGATCGCTACACATCTAGGAACTAGACCATGAAACAAGGTGAGGGAAAGCGCCGATGAAAACATCACTTTCGCACCCAAACCAAACCAAGGTCTCACCACACCACGCAGCGTACACCAACGCCACCCGTCAGAACAAGGGCGCCTTCGCCATGGCCGGCTCTTCCGGTGCGTCCAAGAAGGTGAAGATGCCTCTCTGCACCTACGGCTCCGCTTGCACTAGAGGGAAGGCTTGCGTCTACCGCCACCCCTCGAAGAAATCCTCGACTTCCTCCGGCAACGCCGCCAGGGCACCCGCCCCGCCTGCCAAGGTCTGCCTCGCGCACCTGGCGGGAACATGTACGTTCGGCAGCCGGTGTTTCAACCGTCACCCGAGTGAGAAGGAGAGCGAGGAGCTCAGGAAGGGCTACAAGCAGAAGAAGTGTCTGTACGGCGACGACTGCAGATCTATGGGTTGCTTGTACTTCCACCCTAGAGAGGAGGAGGTGAGAAGTTGCGAAGGCGAAGCTAAATTTACTAGCGCATACCTTATTCTAGCTTTCGATCGTCACAGGTAGACGAGGAGGTTCTGAAAATGGCCGCGAAGCTGCAGCTGGAGGAGGAGGCCGCCCTCCTCAAGTGCACAGTTGTCCCGAACCTCCCCATTCACCCGCCCACCCCTCTCCTTCCCAACCCCACATCCTTCACCCCCTTCCAAGAGTGGCTCCAATCAGGCTGCGCTGTACCCACCAACGATTACTGGTTCAACCCCGATCAAAGCCAGCGCGACCCTCAGGCCGTCTACGACGCCTTGTGCAGGGATAGCGCTCCTCAAATAGTAAAAACAGTAGACGTGGCCGCCGCACCGGCCCCCACAGGCTGGGCGGCCGTAGCTGCCAAGGCTCCTCCCATCCCTCCGCCTCCACTTCCAACCGCCCAGACCGCCCCTCCCCCCGCCCCGACAAGGAGCGCCCCCAAAATAGTCCCGATAGCCCCTGAAGTCTGGAACGCCAACCCTTCTCCCTCCTGCTACAACATACCCGACCCCCTCGCCCGCTACACGGCAGTCAACACCCCTCCCCACGGCCCCATCACCCCGACCTTTTCCTCCCCCTGCGTGAAAATCGACCTCCACTACCAGTCCCAATCCACCTTCTCCACCGTTCTGGACTCCGTCCTTCCCCCCGCCCTCAAACTTGGAGGAGAGGTATGGATCATCACGGGCCGAGGCAACCACGTCAACTCCAACTCGTTCCAACAGAGAGGCGGGATCCTCTTCGAAGCCGTCAAGTCTTACGTGGAAGAACACAACCACCGCTACGCCCTTGGAAAAGGCGGAGGCGCAATTCTGCTCTACTAAATCAATTGATCCCGTTAAATGTAATATCACGCGGGGATTCTCGGTCGCTTCGCCCCCTCGTGCCCAAATATTCCCCAAATTAAAAAAACAATTTATATCTATGCAAAACTCCCGATTGAGGAATCCTTCTTCCCGAAATTCTTATGCGTGGGGTGCTTCGGCTTGCTCTTCCCTCTGTCGTGCCTGAAGCCACCCTTCTCCTGCTGGCCTTTCTTCTCCGCTGCAACCTGCGACCAGCAACGACGAGTTAGAACAAAGTAGCGATGACAGTGAGACGACGCAAAAAATAGCTAACCCAGTTGCTCACCTCCTCCTGACTCCGAACTACGTCTCTACTAACTACTACCTTCACGTCAACTATACCAGCACCCTCACCAGACTCTTTCAGCACCAACTTCTCCACGCCCTGCAGCACAACCTTGACGTCCTCCTCGTCGACGCTGGACTTGTTCACCGTGCACCCGCCCTGCCACCAGTGCTTACACGCGCATTTAACTCCCGACCAATTGTAGCTGCCGACCTTGTTCTTGCACTTGAAGCAGTACAGCTTGCCGCTGTTGGGCGTGTACCCGACGTCCTTCGTGAGCGGGTTGGGGTGGACGATGTGAATCGAGTTGCAGGTTGGGTTGTGAGGGGAAACAGAGGTCGAGTCGAAGAGTGTGGTCCGGCAGGTGTGGCATTTGTACAGCGAGGTGGGTCGTTCCCGTTCTGCTTGTTGTTCTTCATCATTATTATCATTGACATCATTATCATCATTGTCATCGTGTCCCTCTTCATCTTCCGCCACTTCCTCCTGCTCCTCCTCCTCCTCCTCCTCCTCCTCCAAACTACCCACGTATTTATTCATCCTCAAAAAATTCCAAATACCTGCGACGAGCGAAGTGACATTCATGAGTTAGAATCGCGCAGCGGTGATAGTGCAGAGAGCAGCTTTGACTTGCGCAAGCCCGGCTACAAGCTACAAGCAGCTCTGTACCTGTTCTCACCTTCAACATCCTCCACCAACTCGAAACAATCAGCAACCCCAGCGGCACCCGCAGAAGCAGCCCCAGCCCCAGCCCCAGCGGCAAATCCCTTCACCACCGACTTGATCTGCTCAACGACCGCCGGCACCATTGAGTGCTGCGAACCTGAACCTTTCGAAGAACCTTTAGAAATAATAACCACACCCCTAACGTCATGCTCCTCGTACAACTTGCCTACATCCGGCCTTATTCCTTCTAAATACTCCACCGACTCGCCGCTCTCATTCTCGTACGATCCAACACCAACAACACAAGGTATCAGGACCACTTCTTTGTTAGAATATGTCAGATGCAAAGGACCTCCACTGGGCCTCGATTGATTATCATCAGGATGAGAAGCTATGAAGGTTTTTAAAGGCTTAAGGCCAGCACGACTAACAATAAGAATCGAAGGCGGTCTCGAAGGCGGCCCACCACCATCATTTTTAACAAGGGCGGCCATTTTGGAGGCCTTTTTGAGGGTGTTCTCCTCTCAATAACATTCCAGGACAAATCATTTGTTCTTCCCAGATCACCAGTCAATAACATGAGCCAATTCGCGAACGTATCAGAAGCAGGCGGCGATGAGATCCCTTCCTTCAATGGATCTGAGAAGGCTAAGGTATGAATTACGTTAGATCCATCCGTGGATAGCGAATTTCGCTCCATCCCGCGATAAAACTACGACCAAGGAATGCAACTACCTGTTATTCTCTTCAAACACTTTTTCCCACACCCTCACCCTCACCCCACTCCACCCACCCCTTCCATTCTCCCCTCCCGCCCCCCCTCCCGCCACTCCAACAGGCCAGCGACTTCGCCAATTACTTCTGCTCCTACAGCCAAATCTTCCACCAGAAACAGATGCTCTCGGACACGATCCGAATGGCCGCCTACCACTCCGCCATTGTCGGCAACCCCAACTGCTTCAAGGACAAGGTCGTGATGGACGTCGGCACCGGCTCCGGCATCCTCGCCGTCTGGTGCGCTTTGGCCGGCGCCCGCAAGGTGTACGCCATCGAGTACACCGACATGGCCAAGAACGCCGAGCAGGTAATGAAGGCCAACGGCGTCGACCACATCGTCACGGTCGTCCAGGGGGCCGTGGAGGACATCAAGCTCCCCGACGGGGTCGAGGGCAACGTCGACGTCATCGTATCGGAGTGGATGGGCTACTTCCTCCTCCGCGAGTCGATGCTCGACAGCCTCATCCGGGCCCGCGATAAATACTTGAAGCCCAAGGAGGGGCTCATGTTCCCCAGTCACTGCGACATGTTCTGGGCGCCCGTGCACGACAAGGAGGACAGGTTCCAAATTCAGCAGGAGTACCACGGGAGCATGGGGGATTGGGAGGAGTTCGTCGAGTCGACCAAGCAGGTGAGTGAGAATGATGCCTGCCGCTATCGCTCACCACACACACACGTGACACAATTCTAACTCGTCCCTTCGCTCCGCTCCTCGGCAGACTTACGGAGTCGATATGAAATGCCTTGAGGGCAATTACGAGAAGGAGCAGAACGAGTATTATTTGTTGAGTAGTAAGTGGAGCGAGCTGCCCTCCGAGGCGCTGCTGGCCGAGCCCGTGTGCGTAAAATCCTTCGACATGGCCACGTGCACCATCGAGGACAGCAAGGGCATCCTTCCTGGATGTCCCGCCCCGTTCCAATTCGAATGCGAGAGCGACACCACCCTGGAAGTCAGCGGCTTCGCTGGCTGGTTCACTAGCGACTTCCGCTCCCGCACGGACTCTGACGGCAAGGACGCCGCCCCGAAGGTCGACAACCCCGTCGTCCTGACGACCGCCCCCGGCCCTTACACCCACTGGGGCCAGCAGGTCTTCTACTTCAAATCCCCCATCATGCTCCTCTCCGGCGAAAAGACCGAGATCGAGGGAAACATCGAAATGATGAGGAGCAAGGACAACGCCCGCCTCTACAACGTCAAGGTCACCCACGAGTCGCGGAGGCTGAACAAGACCAGCGGAGTGATAATGAACAGAAACCCAAAACAGGATACCGTCTACCAAATGCCGTAAACGGAGAGAAGACGTTATAGTAGAATAAAATGAAACCGCCGCTTTATCTTATTAAATGCCTACTAAATTTTTATACACAGACAACAAAACTTTCTAAACCTCCCTCCCACCCAACTCAACTTCATGCACCGCAACGTCGTCTAGAAGCCTAGGTTCCCTTCTGCGACCACAATAATTAAGATAACAAACGTACAGAGCGAGGACTAAACCTGCTGTCGATGATACCGCAGCTATTATCACGGGGTTTGTGGCGTTGATAAACTTCCAGTACGCACCCCCACGATCAATCTCTTCCGCTTCGTTAAAACTCCCGTCATCAACTTCGCCTCCTTCTTCTTCCTCCTCCCCACCTCCTCCATCGGAGGACGCGATGCAATTGCTCGATCCTGCTATCGCTGCCTTTCCCTCTTCGCACGCCAGACAAGTGTCAGCAGAGGTGGCGGATCGAGTGGAGCTGTAGTGACCTGCCTCGCAATTCGTGCAGGAGCTGGTGTCGATGGTGTCGCTGAACTTTCCGGCAGGACAAGCTTCGCACTCGTCAGCTTGAATATACTTGCAAGTTATGCCGATGTCATTATGATGAGAAGTCGAAGATGTTGTCCACTTTGAGCATGACTCCAGCGTCCCCTCGCTTCCTAAGCACTGCACAGATTCCCACCATATTTCACCGCTCCCGTCTGCGGTATCGTCTCTGCCGAGTGGGGTCCCGCTGACGGTGGCGTAGCCCAGCTCGTTCCCAATCTCTCGACAGGCGACAAGGGCGTCTCGGCTGTCCCAATTACTGTTACCGTCAATCGTGCCCCAAGCAGTCTCCCCTGATGGCTTCACCTCAATCCTGCCTGACACGACCCCTTCGCTGTCGAAGGTTGGACTGTTGTTCGAGGTGTCTCTGATCCTGACGCTTGAAGCATCTTGGAGCTGACCAGATGGAAAAGAATTGCCGCTCCCCAGCCCACAACCGCAGAGAGTTCGGTCATCATTGGAAGTAAGCTCCCCGCTACAAGCAGTACATGCACTTGCTCCTGCAGTTGAGCTCGCCTTTCCTGCTTCGCACGCCACACAGGCAACGGCGGAAGGAGTGGAGCCATACTTTCCTGCTTCGCATATCTTGCAAGATCCAGCCCCATCGACATCGCTGTACTTTCCTGCTGGGCAAACCTCGCAGTCTGGCCCAGAAACGTAAATCGATCCATGCCCCAACCCGCACGAAGCACAGAGGTTGTTCGCAAAAGAGGCAGCACTAGTTCCGCTTGCCGAAGCCATGATCAAGCCTGCCGCGTCCCTGATTTCCCATGAGCATTCCTCGTGGTAAGTAGATCCGTGCTGTGCAGCCTCAAAATTCCCACAGTCCAAGGACACAGTTTCGATACTCTCACAAGTATCAAGCGGAGGATTATACTTGCAACTCTCCTGCGGCCCGGTGAAAGATGCGACAACGTTGCCCGAGTGGACATCTGTCACATTCAACGTGCCCCCGTGCCAGCCATCCCCATGGCTGTCCCGCATGACAATTGTGTAGGTTTCCGCCAACCTCCTCGCATCGGCACCCATACAAGCAGCGAGCAAGAATGCAGCAGCAGCCCACATCTTCTGAAGATTTGTCAGTGTAAGAGAATCCTGCAGGGCATTAAACACCATTTTAACATATCACACAAAAGATAGACAATGAACACCACTCACAAAAATAATTCAATGAAAACGTCTCTTAAAATGTTCAGAACTCCTGCTCCAAGATTGCTTGATTGATCGAGCTGATGAAAAGAAATCCTCTACCATAATTTCCTCCGCTTAATCCCGCCTCTCTGCTTTCACCCCCAACTCTAACTATCCTCAAAGGCAACTTAGAAACACAAAATATACAGCCCCCCCCGCCTACAACCCCCTAATTACACACGTAAAAGCCTACCTGCCCGCTCCTGCTCCTCTGCTGCTCCTCTTATGACGACTTACGAGGTCAATTTCCTTCCCACCGCCCCGTCCCTTGGGATCTCCGTCGAGAATGCCCCAGCAGGCGGTATCTCTGTTTCCGATCCCAACTCCTCCGCCCCTCTCATGCAAATTGGAGATGTAATTGTCAAGGTGAACGGCTGCGAGCTCCCCTCCCATTTTACCGTGCCGGAGTTTGCCATCCTCATCTCTACCCTCCGAGATAGGGGCGAAAGCATATCCCTCGAGCTCCGCAGGGGCGGCGAGGCTGGTATGGACGAGGTCATGACGCCCTTCATTAAGTCGTCGATTCATGTTCTCGTGGCGAAGCTGATCAAGAAAGTTACAGCGAACTACACGGACACGGACGGCTTGCAGGCGCCCTTTTGTCTCGCTGCGGCAAAGGCGGCGGTCAAGTCGTACGAGGCCATGCAGGCCGGAGAAGAGGACTGCTGGAACCCGTTCCTCAACTCTCTGAACGCCATCCTCTTTGCGGACTCCACGATCCAGAACGTCACCGACCTCCCCTCCCCCTGGGCCCTCGAAATATCGAACGGAATTCAATCTGGAATGAACGCCAAAGATAGGCAGGACAGCGGTATGAATAGTTTCGCTCTTGCTGCGATCGCAAGCGCCCTAGGGAGCCCTCACTCATTGTTAGACGAACCGAATCAGGGCGGAGGAGAGGAGAAAGTCGAGACAGAGATTGACGATTCAGGGTATAAATCCTTAGCCTTGGAATACAAAATCGCGGAAAACGAATGGAAAGCAAAATACGAGGCCAAAGTCGAGGAGCTACAAGCTCAAGAAAGCGAAGTGAGTAAAGCCAAAGCCAAACTCGAAGAGCTCAAAAAGAAGGAGTTCGTTACTCCCTTGCAACCCTCAGCAGTTCCGAAGCACCCGACGACCAAGGAGCCTAAATTCTCCTCCAGGAGGAAGTCGAACCCCGCGCCCACCAAAATCAAAGCCAGAAGAAATTCAAACCCTCCGGCCAAAAGTAAACCCAAGATCACCTCGTGGAAGTGCGGCGTCTGCACGTTTGAAAATATGAAAACTCCCACTGCGACCTCCAAATGCGACGCCTGTTACATGCAGTACGGAAAGTGGATGTGTGCCAAGAGGGATTGCAATAAGGTGAACGAAAAGGACGGAAAATTCTGCGTTGGCTGTGGAACTTCGAAGGACGCTGGAAGCCCTAGTCGAGACCCTTCCTTCATCCCTAGCTCCACTTTCAAGGGGCCCAAAGCCGGATATGTTTTCAAATCAGGGGCGTACGGAGTAGGGTACTACATGCCAGAGTCAAACAACCAAGCGTCGCGATTCGTCGGGGCCGTTTTTAAGTAGGAAATATATAAAAAAAGGTTGCTTTTTGTTGCTTTATGAGTTGAGTCTAAACGAATAAATTTTTCAAATTTAGACGCCCCCGCAACACCCCCCCACCTCCCAACGCCCCAAGTTTTTGCTCTTACTAAAAGACTATCGACCCTCTACTCATCGTCGTCGATCGGAAGTTCCTCATCCTCTCCAAGCCCGAGAGCTGCCCTCTTTTTCTTTTTCTTGTCCTCCTCCATCTGTCCGGTGTAGACGGCCAGGCCAACGAGGAGGACGTAGATGACGCCGTAGACGAGGTACATGAAGAGGAGGGTGGACTTCTCGTCTGAATCCAACGTACCCTTCATGAGGAGGGCGTAGAAGGCGATAAGGAAGGACCAGAGGCAGCCATAGCAACTACTAATGAGGAGGATGTCCTCGACATCATTTCCGCACCCGATGTTACAAGTCTTTCCAGGGGAGTATTCCCACACAAGAGGGTGGTAGTTGTCGGCGTCCCAGACCTCCTGCATGGATTCGGGCCTGAAGGAAGGGGGCTTGATGAACCTTTCCCTGTTCTTGGCGACTAGCTCGAAACCGTCCATGCAGTATTCAAAGTCCTGCTGGTTCATGAGCTTGATGTCAAGGTTGCGGTGTCCCTCGAAAACGAGGCGCATGAAGAACTCCTTCGCCTCAAATTTGTCCTTGCTGTACTGGCAGCTAACGAGCGCGCTCAAGGGAATCGACACCTTCCTCTTTGACTCGCTGTACGCGTTGTGGCCGCAGTCGGCAAGGTACTCTGCCTTAGTGGCATAATCGCTCTGGCGGGCCGAGCGCCAGTTGATCATGTGTCCGGACTCGTCGCAGAAGAGTACTCGGCGCTGGGGGGAGCGAAGGGTGTTCTTGGGGAGCTTGGTAATGACGAAGCCATTCTGTTTCGGAGCGGAGCAGGCGAAATTTTGACGCGGGGTTAGAATATTTTACAGGTGGGAGGCGGTCTTCGGAATCCGCGAATTTCCCTCCACAGAGACTTTGGGTGGGCGGGGGGGGCGAGGGGGGGGGGCGGGTATCCTCCCCCGTCTACCTCCAGCTCATAAAAACACTGCATCTGACCAAACAACCCGCGAAGTGGACTATCCTGTTGTTTCCTTCTTCGATCGCGCAAGGTCACAACCGGTATTTTCCGCACGGCCCGCACTAGCCTTCACACCGCGCCTCGTTCAAAGCCTGATCCTGCTGGAGGCCCCGACAGCACAAACTCGGCCCCAGGCTATGGCCTCCCGTGAAAGGCGGATACACCAGCGGGGTCCTGGCACAGGCGAGCTCAGGAGCGCCCAGGGGCAAGAGAGGCCCACGTCGGTGCGTTTAGTATCGAAAGGTAGACCCCCGCGAAAATATGCCACAGCGCGCACTCCGAAACAGCAATGAATGACTTTATCCGAATCTACTAGATCACGGGCATGGTCGTGTTCCGTTATCAACTGTTTCTCCTCCCCCGGAACGAATGCTGACGCACCTTCAAGTGGAAAAGGAACTCCTCGATAGCCTCGTCAACCTTGTCGGCGGGTTTTACGTCAGCCATGGCGATATTCAAGAAATGGAACTTGAGACGATCCGAAAAATTGGGTCGGGTGTTGGGAGAGCAGGAGACCCTGAGGATTTCAGACCATTTCTCAAAAATGTCATCGCGGATTTTCGGGGAGTATGAGGGGGACAGGTTCACGGTGAGTTGCAAGTCTCTCACCCGAGGCCCTTTCCGGAGCGCTGGCGCTGGCGGAAAATGTTTTCCTCCCCTAACAGCGAGGGGGACAACAGACAGCCACGGGGATGGTGGAGTTAGGGTGAATTCTGGCTTTGTCCGGGCAGGGGCTTCTGTTGAGGCCGGGCCCGCCGCGGCTTTCCAGCCTGTCAGCCCTCCTTGGCCTGGCGCTGCCTCGTGCCCCGTGTCGTGCCACCTACCCCTGCTCATAACCGATGCCTGTAACCCTCCAACCTTTCTTCTTCACCAGCCCCCCTAACCCTCCTCCCAACGACGTCGCAGACGATGAGCCTCCAGTCCACCGGGCCTTCTACTATCCCCAACGAGCGAATGCAGAAGAAGCAGAGCCTCCAGCTCAACGGGAGGGGCACAAACAACATTAGTGACATTGACGGTGCCAAGGTGAGAGAGGAGGGAGAGAGGGAGAGGGAGGGAGGAGGTCGAACGCGCCAAGAAAGAATGATGCAGTTATGTAGTTACTTTGATAGTAGCGATAGCGGCGATGAGTGGCAGTCTAACAACACGTCTAACATTCCAAATGTTTTCCTCTTCACTTCACTTCTGCGTTCTGCCACCAGCCCGCCCAGAAAATGAACAAATTCATCAACAAGCCCAACCACACCTACGACTTATCCGACATACACGGCTCCCGCCCGCTCGCCCTCCACCGCGCCACAAACTCCATCGACTACACCCTCAAACACGACGATATCGAGGGCTCCCGTCCTAGGGGCGCCACTCACAAGGAGGCGAGGTCAAACAACCCCGTTGACCCGCTCATGCCAAACTACAAACTTCCCAGCTACCAGCTGCCTCCCGACCCCACCCCCAAGTTTCTGAGAGGTGAGCGACAGCGAGAATCGAACGATGAAAGTGAGGAGCGAAGCGAAGAGCTACAAGTAACATATTGGAGAGCTCCTTGGTTGGTGTGGTGACTTCAGCATCTAGTGTGGTGACTTCAGCATCTAACCCAATCTTCACGCTTGCTTCGTTTGCTGCTCCTCGCTACACTCGCTACAGACTCGCTCAACGTTGGCGATATCGACGGAACTCGCTCCAAGCCCCTGTACCGCTTTCCCACCCGCGAGAATGTCTCTGTGAATGACATCGAGGGGGCACAGGCGGGGTGGAAGCCAAGACACAAGCGGGTGCAGAAGGAGGGAACGGCCAGAGACCTCATGGCGGTCGCCGACATCAACATGCAGGGGGTCAAGAAGACGCAGAGGTGCACAGATCCGTTGAGGCCCGTGCACTGGATCAATGGGATGGAGGTCAAGGACGACATGAAATACACCATGCCCAAGAAGCTCCCGCCCAAGAGGGACGGGCCCTTCTTCCCCCTCACCACCAAGGACATCGACGGAGCGTGGCCTGGATGGTGCCCGCCGCACGCCATGCAGCCCCCGATTGAGCAGAGAAGGCACTTCCGCAACACGAATTTCGTTGGCGACATCGCCGGAGCGCAGAGCGACACTGTCCAGCACTGCATCAGAACGAACAGGGTCACGAACCCGCTGAACCCAGCCTATACGAGCCTGGACGGCGAATCCATGCAGATTGACCAGCAGAAGAGCAGGGCCACTTTGGAGGCGGAGGCTAGTTTGAGGTATGCCGAGGAAAACTCGAGGAGGCAGGAGGCCGAGGCGAGGGAGAGGGCCGCCATGTCCGCCCAGCGGAGCCAGGCCTTCAACAACACAACCGAATTCCAAGACATCCAAGTCCCGGAGTCCCAGCCGCCCGCGCAATTTGTAGCTCCCGTCTCTCACCGGAGCAATAACCAGGTGGACTCGGACATCGCCGCTCGCGACGCTAGGATTGCCCAGCTCGAGGCAGAGGTCAACGACCTCAGGACCACCTTCACGCAGAAGCTCCCCACCCAGCCCATGGCCATGAGCAACGGGTTCAGGCCCCCCGGGGGCGACCAGACCTTCTACCGCCAGCCCTCACCGCAGGGAATGGGGGGCAGCAGGGGACCGAGCCCCAGGAATTCACGCGGGCCCAGCCCCAGGAACTCTAGGGGACCCAGCCCCTCGGGCTCGTACAGGTCCACAGGGAGCCAAGGAGCCGACCGCATGGTCTTGAGGTCCTCGGACGGACAGCCTAGAGTGAGCATGACTCCCAGGGAAGTCAGGGAGCAGAGGGCGTACGAGGCGGAGATTGCGGCCGTCAGAGATTTGTAACTGTTTATTGATTAATTGAATGAAGTAGAAGAAGAAAAAAATCTTGAGAAGAAATTTATTCTAGAAATAGATTTGGTTATTTAGTTGTGTATGTTGTCACGTATGTGTGTAACAGGGAAGGAATATTGTAAATTGTTTTGATGGATGATGAATGTAATAGTCCTGTTCTCGGAATCCGCAAGAATCACTTCAAGATTCTTGAGGTCGAGGTTTATTCTGAACACGGATATTACTTCATTTACGATTCGTATTCGGTCGATGACGTTCGGCCTGGCTGACTTGACAGCTGTTGCATTTGTGTGATGTGTGTATGTGTGTTTCGTTCCGGAGTCGCTTTTGGCAACCGGAAAATTTGATTTCGTTGAGCGCTGGCGCGGTAATTTGTATGTGTGTGCTCGAAGGTCCGGTCGCGTTGGTGACGGGACCCTTAATTCCCCCCCCCATTCCCCCCCATATTCCTCCGCTCCCTCCATGAGTTTGGCCACATAGTAATCAAAGAGGGTTTCGTGTCCATAGATAGTCCTCTTCGTCAAAATGTATGTGGCTGACGTTCTTTTTAGAGGGCAATAGGGCGTACAATGCCAAATTGAAGCCTGGGCTCTGCGGAGGCTTTGTGTTCTGGGGATGGTTTTCTGACTTCATTTCCGACCGCGTGAGTGGAACTCGAAATTTTGGTTTGAGAGATTTGCGAGAGAGGTATACGGACTCTATTGTGCTTGTGCTTTCAGCATCTGAGTCACTCATGGCGAGGAGATAGCAGTGCTTAAAATGGCTGTAAAGGTTGGGTTGTTGAGGGGTATTTCTTATAGTAGTGGTAAGTGAGGCTGAATGACGAGTTTGGTTTCCTTTACCCTGAAGCAGATTTGACATCCTTGTTCTTCGTTGAGTTGACGTTTCAAGAATCAAAGGGCCTATACCAACTGTAATGGGGGGTGGATCAAGCGCCTTCCTTTCGTTCGAAGAGTTCCAAAAGGCGCGCAAGATTATTGATGAAAGAGGAAAGCTAGACTCAAATGCTGAGCTCTTGTCCCGGGTAAAGGAGGCCCTCGCGTCGCCACAGCCGGAGATCGATTCTTTGTCCGAGACGCCCATAGTCCTTGCGATGAAGTCGCCCAAGGCAGCTAGCAGGCAGACCCCGAAAGCAGGGGCTGGTGGTGTCTTTTTCAACCAGCACGAGGAGGAGGTGAGGGTTGGGCGGGGTTGGGGGGGACGGGACGAGGGGAGAGGAGATGGGGGATGGTGTGGGTGTCACCGTCGAAAATCTACTGACTATAACTACTACTACTAAATGGTGACTTTTCGCGTCTTTTTCTTCTTGCAGGATTTTGCGACCCAAGGCGAAGACGACGAAGACAACCAGGCAATGTTGTCGGATTTGGTCTTCATGGCTGACGGCGGAGGTGAGCACGAGGGGGAACCGAGGTGTAAAATAAATTCAACGAAACGTTACAAGTCGTTACTAACACAGACACAAAAACAACGAAGACGCCGACTCCGCCTTTGACCTCGGGGTGATCTACAGGACCGGGAGCTACGGAGTCAAGAAGGACTCGGCCCAAGTGGTAAAGTGGTGGAAGAAGGCGGCCGAGGGGGGCGTCATGGACGCCGCTTACAATTTGGCCGTCCTGTACCACCACGGGCAGGGGGTCGAGGTGGACTTGAACAGCGCAATAGAGTTCTACGAGCTCGCGAGGGGGCTTGGGAACCAGGAGGCTCCCGGGATGATCGCCACTTTGAAGGCCACGCTTGACGGTCAGAGGCAGTCGGGAAAGTTTTTCGACGGCGACGAGTTGGAAGGAGGGACGACTCTCGAGGCCTACGAGATGGCCGCCGAGGGCGGGGACAAAGACGCCATGTTCAAGATGGGCAACAGCTACGCAAAGGGGGACATGGGGTTGGAGGTGGACTTCACCAAGGCCGGGTCGTGGTGGTGGAAGGCGACTTGCGAGGAGCACGAGCTGGCTTGGGCGAACTTGCTCACGCACGCGGATGACTCTTTGCCTGCCGACGAGGTCATAGGGAAGGTGTCGAGGCGATTAGATGGGAAGCAGCGGTCAGACTGGACGAGGATCCAGACGAAGCTGGAGGAGAATTTAGAGGGCAGCCTGGGGGCGTTGCAAGTGTTCGTTGCGCAGGTGTACTGGTGGGGCCAGGGAAACGTGGAGCGAGACGAGGGGAAGTGCATAGAGTACTTGACCAAGGCGAGGGACCGTGGTAGCAGCGAAGCCTGGTACTTGTTCGGGGGTCTCTACGATTCCGGCGACTTCGACGATGTGGAGAAAGATGAAGTGAAGGCAGCGGAGGCGTTCAAGAAGGCTGCAGAGCTGGGGCACATGAAGGCGAAGAAGTGGGTATCTCAGTACGGTACAAACTAGTTATATTATATTTTTTTCACGTTGAAAAGATATGAATCCCTTTCCGAACGTTTCCTCTCCCTTTCTCTCTCTCTCTATCTCTCTCCCTCGCTGTTACTCCACAACGACGAAGACTTACCCCTAAAGGGTATACACGGGGGGAAGATCATCACTCTTCTCCCAGTATGACTCGTCCTCCGTCGCCATGCCCAACGGCCAAATTCCAGTCGGGTTCACCATCCTCTGACTCCAATAGTAGTGCTTCTTGATCCACTCCAAATTCAACGTCGACTTGACGCCCTCGATCCTGCTCGGGTTTCAGCAAAGCGACGTCGTCAGCATCGGCAATTCGATTTTAGATCGTTCGCCCGTTCTCTCAGCCTCACCTGTAAACGTCCCTCAAAAACCTGTACAAATTCGGCATATCCTTAACCATACTCCTATTAGTCTTAAAATGCGAGAAATAAACCGTATCATACCTCGCCAAAGTCGTCCACAACCTAACATCGCTCAACGTGAACTCCTCCCCCGTCAGAAACCTCTGTTCTCCCAACAACGCCTCTATCTTATCCATACCTTCCCAGTGCGACTTGTAAGCGTTCTCGTACGCCTGCTGGGAACCGGCGAAACCGCAGCGGTATACGCCGTCGTTTATCGTAGGGTAGACGATGGAGTTTACTTCTTCCATTTTTGATTTTAAATTGGCGGGTTCGAGGTTGAGGGTTGTCGGGGCGAATTCCTCGAAAGCCTCATTAAGCATCTGTATAATTTCCGCTGACTCCGACGAAACAATCTTCTCTGTCTTCGTATCGTACAACACCGGCACGGCGTAGTAAGGCCGCTGCCCTCTTGACTCCCACTCCTGCCTGTAACCTGGGTGAGCCTTTTCGTAGAGATCTTCGATGAACTTGAAACCGTTTGGCTCGGAGTAGGAGTATGAGCCGGAACCAGACTCGACGAAGTCCCAACCGTGGTAATCGTCGAAGGGAGGAGTGTGGGATATGTTCTCGAGCTTCCAGCCTGTTAGGGTAAGGCCCACGATGTTCTGGAGGGACTTTAAACGCCAGACGACGTGGCAGCGGTGGGCCCAAGGGCAAGACTCGGACACGTACAGGTGGTAGCGGTTGTTGGATTCGGCGGGAAACTCGGAGGAGCCGATCTTGTTGTGGAACTTTGTGGCGGGGCGGTGCTAAGGGGAGGAAGGGGAGGAGGGAGGGGAAGGTTAGGGAGCGAACATATTTGTTATAAATTTAGGAGTAAAGTTACGGTCGGAACTTACCATCGCCCCCGGCGTGTTGTCCTTGTTCGCGAACTTCGCCTGCTCGGTGTTTTCATCTCCAATGTCTTCCTTCTTCCCCCAGCTCTTCCCTTCAGTAGACATCGTCCGAAGGGTGGAGAAAAATGCTGTGTTAGTTAATTTAAGAGCAGCAGCAGCCGAACGTTGCGTAGAAGAAACGAAAAACGAGCTAGTTGAGCGTGGACAAGTCGACAGTAATATTACTTGAACGGCAAGTCGTGCGCGCATAGACGTTCTTGAGCTCCTTTAGATGACTCACAATGTGAAATCTCTGTGATCTATCTTTGCAGTCTCATCACACTTTACCTCGTCGATTAGAACCGCGAATACAACACCTAACCTTATTCACTAGCCTGTCTATCACTTGCCACAGAACTGTGAGCCGCTCGCCTACAGTGACACTCAAACCTCTTCCATTCTCTGCGACGACCAACTCGGAATGCTCCTTCGTCGTCCCTTCCTCCAAACTCTTCAATCCCTCCTCCTCCTCTCCCCCGCCCGTTCCCTCACCAACATGTCCACCCCCCTCGACCCCATCTACCCCGGCACAGCCATAACCCGAATGCAAAACTCCCGCGCTCGAGTAACCTCCCTAACCTCCCTCGACCTTTCCTCCGACTGGTCAACAATAACCCGTCCAAAGATCCTCTGGGCTGCAGGCCTAAAAGACCTCCGTACATCCCGTCCAGGCGAAGGCTACACAGGTCATTCTTTCAATGATTGGAATCATGTCGACGCTACATGTATGTTACCTGATGTCCAAACTGAGACTAATTCTGACGGTGAGAATATGGAATACATATACGCGGTACGCATTGCTTCGAATATTTTATGACTGTATACTCACTCATCACCGTTCCACTTTCTAACCCTCCCCCTTTTCACATATCCTTATCCCCTCTCAAATCAAGGTTCCGTAAAAGGTATATCCCGTTCCAACAACCTCCACGCCGGCATAAAAATCGCTTCCGACACCACCCTCGGTCCCGGCGGTTCCTGGTCAACCTGTCAAATCGGTTGTTCGACCGTCCCCAATCCAACCGACGTCGCGCATGTACAGTTTAGTTCTAGGATAGCTTTTAAGCTTGTTTGGTGTCCTCCGAGGTTTGAGCAGTTTGTGCTAGTTGATGATGAGGGGTTGATATTGAATAGAGGGAAAGGGGTTGGGGATGGTTTACCTGATTTAAGGGAGAGGGTTAGGAATTTTAAGGAAGTTGAAGGAGGGAAGTATGGGAGGTTCGCTTTTGAAGTTGAGGAGGAGGGAGGCAGTAAAACTGAACTTTAACAATTACATATTATGTTAAGAAGAGGGAAGAAATTAAGGGTGTTTTGTTTGTTCATAAAAAAGCAAAAAAAGGCGTTACTTTCCGTTTTTCATCCTCCCTTTTCTTCTACCTTCATACAACTTCCTGCCACCTTTTTTCCGTCTAGGTATTATCACACCGTCAATGTCATCCATTGTGGAGAATAACTCCGGATGTAAAGTCCGTTTATTATCGTCGATTGAAGAAATTGAAGGGGATTTCTTTTGGAATAAAGGATCGAAGGATTGACGACTTTCTTTTTTTGTGAAGTGTAATTCATTTTGGAGGTTCTTTTGATTTGTTTTTAAGGTTTCTAATTTAGAGGTTGAGATTTCAGAGTCTTTTTTCCAACCTAAAAAAGTGTAAATTGCTAAAAATAATAGAGTCGGGGAAGATAAATACTGAGGGAGGATGTAGGAGAGGACTGTGCGGAGGAGGAGGCCTAAAAGGAGGAGGATTGAGGGAGAGGTTTGGGGGGAGAGATTGTGGGATGAGAGGAAGGATTTTAGGGAAGTGTAGAAGAGGAGGGGGGAGGGGAGGAGGGGAGGCGAAGTTATGGTTATTTCGGGGGGAGGGAGGCTGGTAGTGTTGTTGGTGTTAGGATGCCTGTTAGGTTGCCTGTTGAGTTGCCTGGTAGGGTTGGGGGGAGGCATGTATGATATATACGTATGATATATATGTATGATATATACGAAGGGGAGGGGGTGGAGGGAGTGGAGGGAGTGGAGGGAGTGGAGGGAGTTGTCGTCGTAGGGAATATATTTTAAACCTTATTTGATGATCCTTTAGTAACGTTAATAGATTGAACGTTTATAGTTACTGAGAGATTCAGCGTAGATACCACAGTATTTATCTAAAATGTTGTAATAGGAACTTTTTGTGGCGCATTTTAGATAATGTTTGATGATAAAACATGAAAATGAAAAGTTACCAAATTATACTGGGATCTTAAAACTATTAATTTACGCAACAAAGATACAATCTGACAGCCTCCTCTACTCTCCTTTTGGATAGGTGTCATATAGACTGCAGTTAGACGCTCTGTGTCGTTTATTTGGCTCATATTTGGCCTTGGTTCTGCTCGGGTCCCCTCCCCTCCATTTCTGCCACACTAAAGTCGCTCACTTTAGCAAGACTTTAGCAAGACTTTGATCTCTTCACACTGCTTGTCACACTGCTTGTCACACTGCTTGTCACACTGCTTGTCACACTGCTTGTCGCTTCACTTATTTACATCATGAGCAATCCTCGACCAATTCCATCCGGTAGAGTTATAAATATTGAACCATCAGAGACTGAACCATTAAGTTCATCATTTGATACACCATTTGATGAACAACAAATGAGACAACATATGAGACCTGCTATTTGCGGTGGTCGTAGTTTTGAAGATTTAGAAGATTTAGCCCTAACAGGGTCATATGGTAATAGAGTCCCTAATAGAGATGGTAAAGGCCATAGAGATGGTTCACATAGTAGTGGAGGCAGTGGAAAGAAGAAGAGAAATTCCAGCAATGCTGGTACCAGCAACGGTACCAGCGGTACCAACGGTACGGACCCAAATTCTGCACCCCCACAACAGCAGCAACAACAACAACAACAACAACAACAACAACAACAACAAATATCCCAACATAGTACACCGTACAGTTCACACCACAGTAGCACCCAACCCAGCCCAAACGCCACCCCTCCAATGTCCCGCAACTCTTCCTCTGGTGATATAATCTACGACTTCATCCCTCAAATTTCCCGCAACAGCAACGCTTTAATCTCCCCCCCCTCCCCCCCTCCCTCCTCCTCCAACCCCCCCAAGCTCCAGTCCCACCTCCAAAAGAAGACCCAGCTCGCCCGCCGAAAGGCCCAACAGGACAAGCTGACCAACCTCGACTCCCTCTCGACGTCCCTCTCCTCTCCTCCCCCCCTAGAATCCTCCACCCCCACGATGGGGAACACCACAAAACCCCTCCACGATTTTGGGGAGACCGAGGAAATCCAATTACGTAACGAAACTGGGAAGGAGGAGGAGGATCCCGTCATGGCAAGGATTATTAAATGCGGGCAGTGCCTAAAGAAACAGGTGAGGAAATAAAAACTAAGACCCCCTCACAACACACTACACACTAACCCCCCCCCAAAAAAAACAACAACGCACACACACAGAAACTTATCCTCTCCTCCCTCTCCTTAAAACCCGCAAAACTCCCCACCTCCAAAATCCTCGACCTCTACGCCTCCACCCTCCACAAGCTCTCCCTCTCCAACAACCCCCTCTACTCCCTCTCGCCCCTCACCTCCTTCTTCGCCTCCCTAAAAACCCTCCGAACCCTCGACCTCTCCCAATGCTCCCTCCACTCTCTCCCCACCTCCCTCTCCCTCCCCTCCCTCAAACTCCTCGACCTAAGCTGCAACACTTTAACCTCCCTAAACTCCCTCCTCTCCTCAACCCCAAACTTAACCCACCTCGACCTCTACTCCAACAACTTTCAAAACTTCGACTTCTCAGAAGAACTATCCTCACAACCTACAAACCTCATCCACGTAAACCTAGGCTACAACAACCTCTCCCTCTTCCCCTCCTCCCTCCCGTCATCTTTAAAAACTTTAACCTTGAACAACAATTTAATAAAAGTAATACCGAGTTGTTTGAAAGGTTTGAAAGTTTTAGAAATGGAGTTGAACCCGGTGGGGTGTCCGCCAATGGAGGTTGTTAGGAGGGGGGTGGAGAGTATTAGGAGGTTTTATAATGTTTTGGAGGAGGAGGTGAGAACGAATGGAAGAACAAAACTACAGTTATTGATCGGTGGAAGGGTTTTGATGACCAAAACTTCTTTGAACAAAATCTAATTCGTTGGTTCACGTCCCCCCCCCCACCCCCCCTCCCCCTAACAGAATGACGTCGGTACGATAGTAAAAAGTTCAAAGGACCCTTCCGAATTATCAGGTGGCGTCTCCCGCCTCTTTCCCATGAAAGAGAAGAAGGACCGTCGCAAAAAAAAGAAGAAGGAAGCACAGCCGACACGCAAGGCAGAGAGAAGCAGGAGCGAACCAGCGCAGAGGGAGAAGACCACCGGCAGGGGGAAGGGAACGAAGAGAACAACGACGAAGGGGACGAAGAGTAAGCAGCAGGTCACGACGGCTCAGAAGGGTCCGCCGTCTCCGCCGCTAGCAGCGGCTCGGAGCAGATCGTCAGTGACGCAGTCTTCGACGTGTCTCTCTCCAGAATTCGGCGTAGCGTCGCCGCAAGGATCGCTGCCACCACCCAGTGCAGCCGCCGCCACGCCACCGACACCCCCTCGACCTCTCTCAACACCCAACCCCATCACCTCCCCCCCATCTGTTCATGTAGATGTTCCCTCCAGCTTGGGTGGTAATCC
>BRXY01000064.1:47247-63199 GCA_030267945.1 Triparma strigata
CCCCCCCCCCTCCCCCCACAAAAAACAGCACCCTAAAATTAATTTTCGTCGGCGACTCCCTCTCAGGTAAAACTTCAACAATCCTCCGACTCCTCCACGGCACTCACTTCCACCCTGGTACAATAAATCGTGTGAATCAAACTAAGAATAGGTTCACTATTAAATGGGAAGATGGTACTAAAAGTTCGGATATACTTCAGAAGCATATTCAGCCTGTTGAGAGGGATGGGAAGAGGATTCAAGGGGATGAACTTTTGAAGAATGATAGAGTTTTAGCTAGGAGAGATATTCCACCTAGTCAAGGTGAGGACACATTACGTCGAGGAAGCTTGAGAACTCTGAGACTCGTTTTCTAATGCCATACACTCCGGTCCTTCTTTGGTCCCTCGCTTCTTATCGTCTCTTCTCTTGTTTGTTCGGCTCGTCGGCCCTCGCGTTTTATTCGCCCCCCCCCCCGTCTCAGCAAATCGCACTGTCGGCGTTTCTATAAACACTTGGAATGTAAACGAAACAGTCGACTTTTCAGTGTGGGACTTTGCGGGGCAAAGAGAGTACCACAGCACTCACGAGCTTTACTTCACCCCTGGGGCCGTCTTCGTCATATGCTATGATCTCGGATGCGGGACTGATAAAAGCTGTTTTAATAAATTGTTTCTACCTGAGAAGGTCGTTAAAAACGACGACGAAAGTTCTGACTCAAGCGAGGAGGAAGACGACGAAGAAGATTACAACAAAAAAGCCAAGAAAAGCGTCGAGGCATTCGAGCAGGACGTGGAGGAAAAGGTGAGAATAAAAACACACACACAACAACAACCCTGTCGAGAACGCCATGAGCGACAACGGTCGAAACGAAAGCACGGAATATGTTGACGTTTCTGCGAACATTCACTATCGAACGGAAGGAGGGAAGGAGACGTTCAAGACTAGATATCGAAAGCGCCAGAATCACCGCCATGCAATTCTAACTCGTTACGGTCAATCGTTAATGCGACTCGCTTCGCTCGTCGCAGGTGCAGTTCTGGATCGATTGTATACAGACTAGTGTGCCTGGTGCTGTTATTCTTCCTGTGGCGACTTTCGATGATGAATATGATGACATGAAGGACGGAGGCGCAGAGGCGAAGAGGAGGACGAAAATCATGATGCGACACCTCAAGGACATCGAAGCTAAGAGGGTGAAGCATTTGAACGACAAGCTTGAACAGTATAGGAGGGATGGAGAGCTTACGAGGGCCAAGGGGAAGTATTTGCAGAAGCTTAAGCACTCTCGGCCGAGGATTATATTCAACGGCGATCCGGAGGATCCGGTGATACGCGTCTCCAACAAAGTGGACCGTAACATCCAGGACTGGGGCCCGGACAGGAACTCAGGTTTCGCGACCCTCCAGAAGCGCATGGTCGAGCTAACGGAGATGGAGGTCAACGGGCGTAAGCTCTTCCCCTCTGTAGGGAGTACCATCCCGTCAAAATGGGCGACGATAAAGAAACTAGTAGAAACGCAAAGGGAGGAAAGGCCATATATCGAATTCAGCCACTTCAGGTCCCTCCTCCAGAAGGAGCTGGGCGACGAGGAAAGCGCCACGTTCACCCCCAAGGACCTAGTCGACGCCCTGCAGTTCTTCTCTGACGTCGGAATACTGATTTACTTCGGTAACGAGTCGACGGCTTCGACGCGGAGGTCTCACCCTGACTCCTCGAACGATCAGATTAAGAGGTACTTCGACTTCGACGAGTACGACGAAGAAAGAGACAGAGACACCGACGACGAATCAACGTCAACCTCGAGCACGTCCAAGGAGCACATCCCAAGCCTAGCCTCGACGGCCTCATCAGGCTCCACCATGCCGGATAAAATTTCTAGGACGTCATCATCGGTGGGTAGCACCGCCGACATCGCCCAGTTTATTTTCTTGAGCCCCAGGTGGCTCATGACGGCTTGCAAAGGAATTCTTCGTCACGACCTTAAGGAGAAGCTTATGAAGCTCGAGAAGGCGAAGGGGGAGAGGGGTAAATCTACGGGGGGAGGGATTTACAACAGGCACGACTGCCCGGTCATCAGGAGGGAGGAGGTGCTGGAGCTGTGGAACGACGCGTCGGAGGACGACATGAAGTCGAAGGGACTGCAGGACTTCAAGACTTGGATCAAGAAGAACAGGGAGATCAAGGACGGGGGAGGGGGTGACCCGATGAGCTTTCTCATCAGGCTGCTCGTCACTTTCAACGTTTTCGTACCTGTGGACCTCACCATCAAGGAGTCGATCCTCGGGGGAGTTAAGATCGGGGATTTGTACACTCAAGACACGGCGGGAAAAATCGACGACAGCCAATACTACTTCCTCCCCTCCCAGCTCAGGCCGTACGACACTTCCGTTAAAAATCTCTTCGACTTCAAACTGCTAGCGAAAGAACAGCAGCTCTACGCCTGCCTCTCCCACGCGTTCGTCCTAAACGAGTTCTGCCCCCCCGGCGTCATGCACAGGGTAATCGCCGTCCTCCTCCGCGAGATCCACGCCCTCCCTCGCTTCCAGAAGGCGGGGGCCTGGTACTCCCTCGTCCCCGCCAGCATATCGGTGGACAGCCAGAGGATGTGCGTGTACATGAACGTCGTGAGGGACGCTGACAAGAAGAACGTCAACCAAGTCGTCACTTACGTGGCGCTCCACATGAAGGACGACGAGATGGAAATAGGAGCGGAAGACCTCAAGGAGAACGTCAGGCTCGTCGTGGCAGCGAAGGGACTGAAGAGCGAGAATGGGTCGGGGATATTCTTGGGCGGGTACGAGCTTTTCTTGAGGGTGGTCGCTAATGTGCTGAGTGAGTACAGCGGACTGGAGTACTCTAGGGAGATATTTTGTCCCACTTGCATCCAGAGGAAGCCTCCGTGGGAGGTCAAGTCCTTCGAGAAAAGACACGTGATGGAAGCCTTGAAAGAAGGCGCCCCCTTTATGACATGCAGCTGCGAGGAGTCGCACCAAGTCGGAATCGAGTTTCTCCTCCCTGAGGCGGCGGAGGTCCTGGCCAAGAAGAAATCCGAAATGGAGAGGACCGCCAACCTGCAGCAGCAGGAAGGCTTATACGGCGAGGCGCTGGAGGGGATCGTCTTCTTGATGGTCATCGTGAAGATCGTCGAGGAGGACCAGGTCGAGGGCGTAGAGCAGGCCCCTCCCCGCATGAAGTCGATGGGCACCGGCTTCATAGTGAACGCGAAGGAAGGGCTGATCGCAACGGCCGCTCACGTCGTCAAGCCTTTCGTCGAGTCGCCGGTTCTGAACCAGAGCTTCGAAGAAGACGACGACGATTCGATTAAGCAGTACCAGATTGTCGTCGGGGTGGTCGGGAAGGAACAGCGAAAGGCTAATTTCCTGTACACGGCCACGGTAAACACTTACGTGCCCGAAATTGATGTCGCAATCCTTCAGATCGCGACCAAGATGCGAAGGCAGGAGGGCGCCGGGGGCGGGCCGCTCTCGACGTATCATGACCTTCAAAACTGCGAGGAGGTAATTTTGCACGTGTCTCAAGTTCCGGGGGAGAACCTAGTGCAGCTTGCGGTCGAGGACGACAAGAAGAAATTGGACCACTTTCAGCTCGGGGATCCGATCACGATGCTCGGGTTCCCTCAGTATCAAAAGGAGGCGGTCAACCGCGACCTCTACCTGAGCTTGACCACGGGGAACGTCCAGAAGCAGGTCGGCCGGCACCCCACCGAGATCCAAATTGACATCACCAACGACTCGGGATCGTCCGGAGGGCCCGTGCTCAACGCGGACAACAAGGTCATCGGAATCTTCAGCAAGTCGGAGGAAATTAACATCAAGACAGGGTACATGGTCAAGGCCAGCGCGTGGAGGGAGTTGGCGGTGCCGCCGGGGGAAAATATGGGGGGAGGTGAGGGAGGTGGATTTGACCCGCTCGGAGGTATGGGAAGGGGGGGGGGAGAAACAGACGGAGGTGGGGGGACCACAGCGGGGACGGCGGTTTGGGAGCACTATGTAAATAACTGGGTCACATCGCAAAGATAATGTACGAGGGGGACACCTTTCGCATGAATGTTGCTGATACGAAACAACCCGAACAGCTTGAATAGAAATTATAAATTAAAAGAAGAAGAATGGTGTTTTTTTGTGTGATTAGATTTGGTAATTTATCTCTCAGAAGTAGAAAAAACAATAAATTCTGAATAATTTTTTACAGTGGGTTTCCCAGGGATAAAACAATAATAAAGATGCGATTAGTTCTTTGCGCCTTGCTGCTGGCGTCTGGCCGTGGCTTTCTCCCTACATCAACACCACCCTTTCAACAAATAAATACCGCCCCGTCGCGTCTGTGTATATTAGCAGAGCCGAATGACCTCGCAGGTGAAGTCCAGGGCGATGGCTCCAGCGACATCCCACTTGGTGGACCCCCCCGTGGAGAAAATAAGCGCTCGAGGCGGAAGGGCGTCCCTCAGGTTAAGAAGGCCCGCTTCACTCAGAAGGTTAAGCCGCAGACGCCTCTAGATTCTCAAATACCCGACGCCTCCGCCTCCGCCTCTGCGCCTGCAACCGATGCGCCCCCCCAGCCTGTTGCCCGTCGTGTAAGCAAGGGCGCCCGCAATCAGCTGGGCAACGTCGAGATCGAGAACATCGAGAAGAAGATGCTCGCTCGATTCGGCTCGTCGAAGATAAAGAACGTGAAGGTCGCGACAGACGAGATTGCAGGCAAGCTGAAGCCAAAGAGGTGAGAAGAAGAGAAAAGGATCTCCCCCAGCCCTCAACCCCCCCCCCCCCTCTCCGCCCTAACCCCCAACAACACGACGATACTCACTGCACTGCACAGGGACAGGCTGAAGCACAAGCCGTGGGAGAAGAAGAAGAAGGGCTCGAGCAAGTTCGAGACGAAGTTCGAGAAGGAAATGGTGGTGGAGGACGCCGTCAAATTTGACGGAGAGAACGAAGACGACGGCGAGGACCCGGACGAATTTTACGACGAGGACGACGAAGGTGAGGAGAGAAGAGCACAGATTCACTAACTTATTCACTTCTTTTAACAAGTCACTTTCGTTCCTTCTTTTTGCTCCTCACTTTTGCTCCTCAGGCTTCGAGGAAATTCTCATCGAGGACGAGGAGGCCGACGCCATCGAGAGCGAGCTGGACGCCGTCCTCAAACCCCCGCCGAAGAGAAAGGACAACGTCAAGAGGGGTGGATTATTCGGCAGGGCGATTGTTGATGTCGAGAAGGAGAAGGAGAAGGAGAACGAGATGCCGAGAAGGGGCAGGGTCAGTGAAGAGTACTCAGACGACGAAGAGTCGTCGGAGCCCAAGAAGAAGAAACCGGCCAAGCCCCCTACGCCGGAAATTCTCGTCGACGCCAGGGGACAGAACCTCACCCTCTCCTTGGACGTGGTCACCCGCGAAATGTCTTACGCTTCCGAAGTTGTTTCCCCTGACTCTGACTCTGACTCGGAATCTACTCCTTCCCCCTCCCCCCTCCCCTCCCCCGAATTCTCCAACCTCGGCATAACCCATCCCCAGCTCCTCACGAACCTCGCGTCGATGAAATGCTCCTCCGCCCTCCCCTCCCAGCTCCTGTCCCTCCCCATCCTCCTCTCAAAACGCGACTGCCTAATTTCGACCCACACAGGGTCAGGCAAAACCCTCGCATTCTTAATCCCCCTACTCCAAGACCTTCTCACCAAGTCCGAAACTGACAAGACCCAGAGCGTTAAAGCCGTAATAGTCTGCCCCGGCCGCGAACTCGCCAGCCAGATAACCTCCGTCTGCCGTTCCGTCATTCAGGACACCTCCCTCAGCGTCATGATGACGATCGGCGGCACAGCGTACGCTAAGAACGCAGAAGGGCTAAGGAAGAATAAACCCACGATCGTTGTGGGGACGCCTGGGAGGGTCGCGGAGTTGATGTGCGGTGGGGAGGGAAGGGACAAAGGCGTCATGAAACTAAGCGGCGTAGGGTGGCTTGTTTTGGACGAGTTTGATAACCTTTTAATGAGCTCGGCTTATAAAGAGAGCACGGAGGCGATATACGATAGCGTTGTTAAGGCGAGGAACTCCGATGTACAGTGCGTGATGTGCAGCGCTACGGCTAGGGATATGAGGGTCGGGCAAGTGGAGAGGTTCTTGAAGGGAGATTACGGTGAAGTAGACATTGGAGGCTACGGCCGTAACATGGAGTCCAAGGAGGAGACCGCGAGCCTCGCAGCCGCTCGCCGTCAAGACGCAGTCACAGCCATAACCCGACCTTTAATCAACGTCAACAATCCAATGTCTCAATCAAGCATCCACGGTTTCATAAAGCTCCCTCACAAGCGTCTCGCCCTGGAGCTCCTCCGTAAAATCCTCCACACCGAACCCCAACCCCAACAGGTCCTAGTCTTCGTAAACGACAAACACCGCGTCGACATCGTCCTCGATAAAATGCACGAAAAAGGAATCGTAGGCGCCGGCCTCTCCGGCGGTTCCGACAAGGACGATCGTACCGAGGTCGCCCGCGCTCTCCGCTCCGGCAACGTAGGCCTCGTAGTCTCCACGGAGATCGCGGCTCGAGGCTTGGACGCTCCGTATTTGACTCATGTTGTTAATCTTGATTTACCTAGTTCTTCTTCTCATTATTGTCATAGGGCTGGTCGTGTCGGTCGTGGTGGTAAGCCTGGTGTTGTGGTTAGTTTAGCTTGCGGAGGGAAGGAGGGGGGGGTCATACCGAGGTTCGGGAGGGAGCTTGGTATACTCGTTAATGAAGTTGACGTGAGAGGTGGGTTGATGAGGATTGTTAAGCAAGAGGGTAACCTCGAATAAAAGAAAGGTTTATTTTTTATAACGATTCACAATACATTTCTTAATAGTATCCGTTGAACTTAAGTCTCTCAATGAGTTCTTCACCACCTCCCTCCTCTTCAAGTACCTTAACGAATTCCCTTACAGCCTCATCGAATTTAACGCTAAGCTCTTCCATTTCAACTGCGTTTATATCCGCTAAATCATCGTTTAATAATATCATTAAAAAGAACCTACTCTCAATGCTCTCGTTAGTGTGTGATAATAAATTCTCCCCTCCCTTTCTCCCAAAACGCTTCATCACTCACCTCATAGCAACAACATAAATAACCTCCAACAAACCCTCAACCTTCCCCCTCCCAACGAACATCCCCTCCTCAACCCTCTTCAAAAACTTAATATGCAACCCATAAATCCTCTCATAACTCTTACACCTCTCAACGTCCTTCTTAAACTCTCTAAACCCAACTTCACACACATCCAATAAATAATATTTATGCACGTAATCAATAGTTAACCTCATTCTACTACTAATAACATGAATAGGATCGAGCCAGTTACGGTGTTCTGAGGAGGTGTTTTTGTATTTTGTGGAGGTTAAGAGAGTCCAGGAGGAACGGGAGAGGGTTGATAATATTGTTAGATGGGAGAGACGGGAGAATAGGAGAGGGTAGGAGGGGGAAGGTGGGAGGAGGGAGGTTAAGAGGGGGGGGGGGGGGGGGGGGGGGGGGTGGGAGGAGGGGGGGGGGGGGGGGAAGTGGAGGAGGAGGTTGGACATTTTTGAAGAGATCTTTTGGGAGGAGGAGACGGCGACAGTACGCATAGAGGAGGAGGTTATGGAGTGGGCGGAGGAACGGCCGGAGTCAGCGAGAGAGGAGGAGATACGTAAGGCGTTGATCTTGAAGCGTGGGAGGAAGGTTATTTTCGTCAGGTAGACTTCACCCTGTGGGGGTGTGGGTGGGATAGGCGAAGCGAATGTTAGAATATTGTTGTCGTAAAAGTATCGTGTCAGTGAAAAAAAAAAGAAATAAACCGTGTCGTCGCTCGCACCTCCAAACCTTCAACATGAACCCCAATACTCTCCGAATGCGGCACATTAAAATCAGCGGTTTCCCCCTCCTCCGTCGTAACCGTAAGTTTATCCTTGACAACGTTCTCCCGATTAAGTTTTGGAGTAGTTTGAAATTTAAGCGTGAACTTCTCAGACGTACTCTCTAGGGTCGCACTTTGAAAAGCGTAGTCTTTCTGTTCGATATCTATGTGGACAGTTTTTTCATTCTTCGTGATGATTATATTCAAAATATCGGAGTAACTATACTTTACTTTACCTTCCCCTTTAAACTCTAACCCTGTAACGTGCCCGTCGTTAGCAGGTATAGGGTTCCGCATCTTCACGTTGTTGGTGAATGGTTTGGATGACGTTTGTGAGGAACGGACGCTAGATGATGGGATTATCGTGGAGCAGAGAAGGACGGAGTCCGAGCCCTTGAATCTTAGAACAATTATAATGATGATAAGGGAGAGGGAGGGGAGGGGAACGCCGTGGGGAGGGAAAACGAATGTTAGAGAGATAATTGTTTAGAATGTTGTCTCAGGAATGTAATTGTGTGTAACGTTGCCCCCTCCCTTCTAACTCCCTCTTTCCTTTCCTTCTCTTCCAATCTTATATAAAAAGCTCGGTCGTCCGCACCCTAAAAATAAAAAAACCGCTCACCTTTTATCACCCACAACCCACTCTCCCCCTCCCCAAAACCCCTCCCCCTCAACAACCCCCCCCTCAAACAACCTCTCAACAACCTCCCACCTCCCCTCCTTCTCTCTTGTAATATTTTCAAAATATTCCTCGAAATATTTACTCCAATAACTACCGTCACCTAAAAGAAACCCGTTCTTAATATCCTCGAAACCTTTAAAAAAATTTAATGAGACGCTTAGAGAATATACGAGAGACGAGAGGGTGGAGGTGTGGAAGGAGATTAGGGTTTTGAGGGGGAGGAGGTCGAAGTTTGGACCTAGGTAGGGGGAGGGGGAGGGGGGGGGGGGGGGGGGGGGGGGGGGGGGGGGGGGGGGGGGGGGGGGGGGGGGGGGGGGGGAGGTGGAGGAGGTTATTATTTTCAAGTAGGAGAGGGATTTGTGGAGGGAGAGGGAGGTTGGGAGGCCGAGGATTGTGGGGGGAGAGGGGGGGGAGAGGAGGGGGGGGAGGGGGGAGTCAATGAAGGGGTTTGAGAGGGTTAGGAGGGAGAGGGTCAAGTTTATTAAGGGTTTGTAGATGTAGGATTTTAGGACGTTGGAGGTGTAGGTGGGGGGGAGGGGGGGAAGGAGGTTCAGTAAGGAGAGGGGGGTGGGAGTGGGGGGAAGGAGGGTCAGGGGGTGGATTAGGAGCGTGTAGAGGCGAGATGATTTCGTTATTAGGTTTAGGGTAGGAGTTGAGGGAGGAAGGGAGGCGAGGGCTGTGTGGTAAGTTTGAAGGAGGAAGTGAGAAGCCTGAAGGAGGGCAAGGTGATAACAGGATTGTTTTGACCACTCGTTTTGTAGGGAACTGAGGAGGGTTAGGCCTGCGAGTTTAGCGACATGAGTGATGAGTTAGAATAACGTACAGTGTACTGTACAGTGTACTGTAACGTCTTATTCCCCCCTTTCACTCCCTTTCTCTTCTGCGCTCTTCATTCGCTCTCACCCTCCGCAGCTTCCCTAGCTGGCTCCATAAGCGCCTTCTGAGGCTGTGTCAAATCCGTCAATGAAGATGCAGGCAATAGGTTCAAGAATATTAAGAGGATCGTTTGGTTGGGGGGAGAAGGGGGGGGGGGAGAGGAGGAGGAGGGAGGGGAGGAGGAGGATTTAATCATTTTTGTTATCTTTTTTTCGTTATCCTTTTTGGAGATCATTTGATTTGTTCGTGTCAATTGTGCCGTTAGATTAGTTAGATTTGTCGTGTCAATCTTATCGTGTAGATTGGACTATAGAATGGATGCTGAAAATAAAATTGATGAGGGCTCATAAACCAAAGTCTCAGCCTGAGACTTGCTTGAGCTCGACGAACGTACGTCCAGTAGGTAACTCAGATAATGACTCAGATAATGTAACGGAGCGAAATGAGGCGCGAGACAAATGGCACAAAGGCCGAGCAAAAGGCGGAGGGAGAGATATTATGAAAGGGTTCATATCTCATTTTTACGTTACGTATTTTGTTCACTTATTATTCACTTACCCTGATAAATATAATAAAGGTTTCCGGTAGATATATGGCTCCTTTTGAATATCAAATGTAAGGAACGTTAAAGCCCTGGAAGAGGATCCCAGTGTTTTCATTTCCCTCTCACAATCTCATTTTATTCATCTTGAGCCGCCTATCTACACGAATTGAGATATATTTACTGACGATATCGATATTCTAAATAAGGTGACCGCCATTCTGAGCACTTATTATTTTATAATATGCGTTAAACTTTAAAATAAATCATACTTTAGAAAAAGAGTCCGGAGTCCCAAAAAGAGTGCGAAAGAAAGAAAGAAAGAAAGGAAGAAAGGAAGGAAGGAAGGATGTGTGTACACGTCGCATGTGTGTCTCATCGTGTGTCTCATCGTGTGAAGTGATCTTGTAGATGTTATAGTATAACTAGCGCACACAACCTGCTTCGAAATCATCATCATAACGTTCATTTACACGATATAGACATTCACAACTAAATTACTAACGTCTCTTCCCGTCTCTCCCTCTTTTTCCATTCCCTCCCATTCCCTCCCATCCCCTCCCATCCCCTCTTTTTCAAGCGCACAACAAACCATGCTCCCCTGCGACGCTACCCTTCTCACACAATTCGACCTCCTCTGCACATCATCAACCGGTCCTGCGTTGACGTCTCTTGTGATTTCTTACTTGAATAAACCTCAGTTCCTTTCTTTTCCAAGGTGAGAATGAGAGGTAGACGACAGACGTTTTTTGTTACGTTACAATCAAAATAAAAAAAAACAACAAAAGCGCGTCAAGTAAACATAAACCCTCTAACGTCCCCTTTCAACTCCATAATAAAAAAGTCTCCTAAAATCCTCCTCCCACCCTCTCCTCCTCTCTTTCTCCACGGGCGATTACAAATCGGCCCTCTCCTCCCCTTCTTCAAGCTCCTTAACTCCTTCCGGTCTTCTAAACCTCCGTGACATATCTTTATTAACCTATTTTCATAAAAAAGGTTTAGGTTCATACCCTGTCACCTCATTAATCTCAAATTTCACGCCATCCGGTAATACCGATTTTGATGATCTATTTAATGCGGATAGTTTAGAGACAGGGTTTGTTAGGTTATTGTATATGGAAGCTTTAGGGGAAGGTAAAGTAGAACATACTATGAATGAAACAATTTTTCATGTTATGAGTCCTATTAATTTGAATGTTAATGTTGGGGATGTTGATGTGATTTTGAGGAAGATTGAGAAATGTAAAGAGGAGGCGGAAGGTTTTAAAGTTATTGTTTTGGAGGAGGAGGATGAGGAGAGGAGGAGGAGGAGGGAGGAGGAGGAGAAGAAGGAGAAGGTTATTAAGGGTTTAGGGGACGGGAAGGAGGGGAAGAGGAAGAGAGTTAAGGAAGGAAAGGAGAGGGAGGTGTGAAGGGGAGACGTTAATCACGACAACGAGGCGGTAGTCGCCTATCTCCGCTCTATACAATAATTCGCCACATTGAAATGTTTGTGCCGGTTTTCATCACAAAAAGAACGTTGTTGTTGTAATTTTATAAGCGAATATTTTCTCTTTTTTTAAAATCAACCCCCTCCTCCACCTCTCCCAACCCTTTCCTTTTATGTTCTTTCTCTCTCCCCTGCCCCACCCCACCATCCCCCCACACACACCCCAAACTTCCACCCCCTTTCTATGTAGGACTCTTCTTAACATCCGCTGGTTGACTAGCCTGAATCCTCCTAATCAAATCACTCGTACTCAACCCCGGCGTCCTAGGCATAGCCCTAGCGATCCCAATCTGCCTAGGGTAGCTGTAGTACTTGTCGTCCTTGGGGTCGGGCCAACGCTCGAGGTACTCTTGGCCGAAGGCCACTACGTGGATCTGGTGCTTTTCGACGAATTCTTTTGTTATACCGAAACAAGGGGCGTTGGGTATGACCTGGGGGATTATTGTTTTTATTATTATTTTTATTATTTTGGGATTGAAAAGATGTGTTAGAAAATAAAATAAAATACACCGTTGAAGTGAATAAAAAACCTATCAATGAAACACATGTAATCCACAACCCCCTTTTAACTTGTTGTGTCGTAAATATTCCTCACCTTCGTGACAGCTTTACAAGCCGCCACCTCCGCGCACCTCTCCGCGCTCGTCATAATCGGCGGCCTCTTATAATTACTACAATCCTCATCATTACAAACCCCCACAAACAGCCTATTCCCGTAAGTGAGCGCCCTCTTGAAAAGGTTCTTATGCCCGATGTGACAGAGATCGTACACGCCGTCGCAGTAGACGTTACGGCAGACTGTTAGGAGTGGCATGTTAAGGTGGTGGCATAAATCGCCGAATACGGCGATGTAGTAGACGCAGCAGAGGACGAATATAGCTGTGTGACTTAATAAGGACGCGAAGGACATTAAGATGACCCAGGGGTGGAGTTCACGGCCGGCCATTTTCGCGAGGGTCACGTCAGAGATTAGGATCGACATGAAGAAGCCGTCTGATATTACGTCGATGGAGGCGGTGTGGGTGTAGGGGAGGTCGAGCTGGACGAGGAGGGCTGGCATGAGGCGCATTAAAAGGGAGGTGGTTATGCCGAAGCGGGACCACCAGTGTTGGGAGGGGAGGAGAAGGCACTTTATTAGGGAGGTTACGTACATTATGTAGTAGCAGGTTTTTACAAGCTCGGCGCCCATGAGGGAGACGTCGGTGCAGTCGGCGGGGAGGGTCACGTCGTAGACGTCGAGGACTGAGAGAGAGAGAGAAAGAGAGAGAGAGGGGTTAGGTTTTTTGTAGGGGTTGAGGAGATGGGGCGAGGGACTGCAAATTCCTCACCTTTTATCAATTGATGGATGGTGGTACCGTAGAGGTTTATCAACCAGTCGAGGCCGAGGGTTGCGCGGATCAGGAGGACGAAGATGCAGAAGGTGATGACTTCGCCCGGGCCGGTCAGGAAGTTGTAGCGGAGGCCGGCGTTGCGGTGGAAGGCCGAGAGGTGCTTCGTGAAGAGGATCAGCTGGCTGGCTTGGACGGAGTACCACTGAGTCGACCACTCCGTAACCCCCAAACAGTAAGTGAAGAGGATGGAGAGGAAGACGGTGCTGAGGCAGTCGGAGGAGTACTTGAAGTAGTCGTTCAGGGACGTCTTCTGACGGATGCGGATGCTCTGACGCTCGTCGAGGCCGTTCAGGAAGTAGAAGATTATCAGGCTGCCGCAAGCCATGTATGTGCACACGGTGGGGTACTCTGCGGGGTGGGGTGTGGGGGATTAGGGTTACATGTTGTTGTCGTTGTTGCTGTCGCAGCAAATTTATTCACCTTCTCCGTGGATACTGAGCATGTACCAGCAGTGGGCGAGGATGCACAGTCCCGAAAGGGAGATGAAGTTCGGGGAGACATTGTCAGGGATGAAGGAGGCAATGTAGTCGAGGAGGTCGTTGGTCGCCTTGGCGGAGAGGGAGCGGTTCTGGACGACCTCCTCCCAGCGGCAAAAGTACTGCGACGAGCGGAGCGGAGCGACGAGCGAAGCGACGAAGTTAGAAATGTGCAGCTCGCACGTCGGTATCCGTCGATATCCAGCAAATTGCGCCTTCTCATCTCAGCCTCTCACCTCCTTCTCGGCGGGCTTCAAGAAGAGCTCAGCCCAGCCGTCGGTGTCGGGAAGCTTCGAGGTGATGTCCTTGAGACGCTTGTCGATGTCCGAGAGGGTGCGAGAGATCTTGGACGTCATTTTCGGAGAGGACGCCATCTATCTTTAGAGAGGGAGGGCAGGGAGGGCGGGGGTAGAACTGGAAAGAATGGGAGTCGTGTGAGCAATTTGAAGGCAGATCGGATTAATTAAGAGCGAGGCGATACGACAGACGCAGCAGCTGAAGACCTTAGTAATTAATGAGCGATCGGAGGCTACAACGGAGCGCGGATCAGGGCGAAACACTCTGGTTTGCTACACTGGTTTGGGCCCGGAAGTGAGCGGCATGTAAAAAAGTTCTATCTCGGCCGCAGTCGAGCGTTCACTCGTGCACTGTGGGACAATATGAGTACCACGGCGCAGATGGTTAGGTTGGCAGCTTACATCAGTTGCGATAAAGAATTGTTGGTGAAATATTTTACTTGCCAGGGCCTTTCAGATATGTTGACACATTGAGCAGACGAGACGTGGGTCTTTCGAATTGATATATAAATCTCCGGACCTTGTACCTTGCATAGGGGGTTCTGCCCAGAGTGTGTAATTGGGCGCTAGCTAGCGGCTTCCAGGTGCATTTTGTTAGTCGGGTGTAGGAAGAATTAAGTTGCTTCGGGGTCTCGGAGGTTGTTGTCCAGCATCATGTCCGAGGAGGGGAGCGACGGAATTACCGCGGAGGAGCAAGAGAGGATAGATGCTGAGGAGTTGGGTTATTCGTTCGGGGATGACGACGATAATCACCACAATGGCAAGCACGGGAAGCACAAGGTAAGTTGTTGTGTGCTGTGTTGTGTGTTGTGTCGTTGGTGTGTGGTTGGGGGGGATCATCTAACATCTAGCTCTCTCTTATGCGAATAAAACGTAAAATGGTAAACGACACAGCAACATCACAAGCATCATCATCACCACCACCACCACCACCACCACCACAAAGACAAGAACAAAAAGAACAAGGACAAGAACGACGAGGACAAGGAAGGTAAAGGGCACGCAGAGAAGGGGGGAGCAGGAGGGGAAGGGAACGAAGAGGTGCCGCTTAATAAGGTCAACCACAAGAAGGACAGAAGGAACACTGTGAATGTTGACCCCGTTCATGCTCCCGACGAACCATATCACCCCAATTACAAAGGGTTCGGCACGAGGGTGATCAACCCGGACGAACACCACAAGAAACGAAAGCACACGAATGCGAAGCTGGATGTGAAGGAGATGGCCGAGAAGCAAAAGAGGGGGCTGATACGGCACCTGAGCGGAAGCTTCAGAATGGTCGGAGCCAAGATCGGAATCATCGAGGGCATGAAGAAGAAGGGCAAGGACAGGAGGCAGAGCGAGATGGGCGTAGGCGGAATAGTGCTCCACACCAAGGACAAGAGCAAGCTGTACGAGCCGACCGAGGGTGCGGTGCAGCAGAGCAACATGATCCACCGCAAGAAGAAGCACGCGGTAGCTCATTGGGGGGAGACGCAGGTGAGGTATTTGGGAGCGAGCGAAGCGACGACAACGAGCTGGAGATATATGGATATACGAGTGAGCATATGGAGCGAGTGACTAGCTGGGAGTATTGCTAATTCTAACTCGTCACTTCGCTCGTCGCAGCTCGCTCCACCCGAGGGGTACGACAGAAGAGAGGCGGAAATAGATGAAGAGGCCATGGCGAAGCAGGAGAAGGAGAACGTAGACAAAGCGTCGGCCGCGGCAAAAAAGAAGGCCAGGAAACACGGAGGGAAGGGGAAAGCTGGGGCTGGAGCTGGGGGGGACGGAGGAGGAGGGTTTGTCAAGAAGGTCAAGAGTTCGCTTAGCATGAGTAGGTGAGTTGGGGTTTTCATTGGGGGTTCGTTGAATCGGGGTGGTCGTGTTCGTGCTAACATTTTTGTTTTGATTTTGTTGCAGATTCGGAGGAAGGAAGGAACTAACGAGGGAGGAGCAAAAAAAGCAGAATATTCAGACATTCGGATCTCTGTGTCTTGGTCTAGTTGTGGCCATCATCGCTGCGGTTGTGTAGTTAGATGGATTTTGGATGGGAGACGACGATGAAGGAGAAAAGGGTTTGCGAAAAGGGGCACGGCAGCGAGCCGCGCTGGGTGTGTGATAGAATGTTGAAGTGTAACTTTATTTAATGATCGATTTTATTAAGAAGATCGTCCCGACGCTGCTTGCTTTGCTTGTTGATTCAGAAATTGCAAAAGAGATTGCGAGGAGGCAAAAAAGTTCGACTCAGTTTAGAACGGCTTTATCCACTTGAGAAGAAGACTCCCTCGTTAGGGTTAGGGTTAGGGTTAGGGTTAGGGTTAGGGTTAGGGTTAGGGTTAGGGTTAGGGTTAGGGTTA
>BRXY01000065.1:0-51359 GCA_030267945.1 Triparma strigata
CTAACCCTAACCCTAACCCTAACCCTAACCCTAACCCTAACCCTAACCCTAAACCATAACCATAACCATAACCATAACCATAACCCTAAACCTAACACTTCACACGCCTGCGGGCGCATGTAAACGAAATACAAACGAGCAAAGCGCGTCAACAACGATAAACGTGTTCGAAATTGCAATTAACAAGTAGTTTCGGGATGTACGCAGCTGACGTACTCCCTTTCACCGTCTGTGCCGAACGTCTTCCTTCGAGTGCCGGATAAATTTGACACCGGCAAGTGTTCGCCAAGGGTGTGCGTAAATGAAATACAAACGAGCAAAGCGCGTCAACAACGATAAACGTGTTCGAAATCGCAATTAACAAGTAGTTTCGGGACGTACGCAGCTGACGTACTCCCTTTCAGCGTCTGTGCCGAACGTCTTGCGAGTTGTGCCGAATTGTTTTGACACCGGCACGAGTCGTTATCCCACATCAATAAAAACTCTCAAAGTAAAAAAGGAAGAGCTTGAAAAATCTTTCCAATATTCTGCATCTGCTGCTTTATTCATTCTCGAATATCTAACTTTCACTCTCCTGCCTGAACCTCAACCTCAACCGCAGCCTCAGCAATATCAAAACTATCCCTGACAGCCTTCAAGTCCGTCCCTCCAACCTTCCACTCTGGCCCTGAGGCACTCCCCACCCATCCTATTCCGTCCTTGGCCTTGGTCACCCAAACTTTGGTGTACTCGCAGAACCCCATCCCCATCTGCGCTCCGACTCCTCCGCTGTCGCAAACCTTCGGGGCGAAGGCTATCAGGTACTTGTCCTCGTTCCCGGAGCCGCTCAAGATGTCGTAGCTGCCAGCAGTGTCGGTCGGGACATTGAAGCTCTTCAGTATGTCGGATCCCTTGAGGTCCTTGGTCGGGACGGGGGCGGAGAGGACGGAAACGGATATGGTCGAGGCGGAGGGCGCAGGGGGCATCTTTGTAGCTGTGTTTGTTTAATGAGAGGAGTGGCGATGGTTTTCCGAGTTAGAATATGAAGAGATAAGGATCATGAAAAATTGAGTTGAAGCAAGTCTGACACAGCAGAAAGACACTCCTCCTTCGCACGTCCCCCTTCTTCACCAAAAACACCACTCATTCTTGTTTCGCATGGATAATCGAATCCTAGCGCCCTTCTCCGTCTCCGTTTTCTATCATGCCCACAGCGTCACGCATTTCCACACAAAGTCAGTACACATCAATACTTACTGTCAAGAAATCCCACCCCTCCCTCCCCCGCACTCCACTTGCCCGGCAACGTGTAGCTCCAACTCTTGCCGTCGAGATCGCCCTTCTTGATCTTCGATACGAAGGACGGATCCGCATCTGTCACGGACGGCATCGCGGAAGGCATCGCGGAAGGCACAGTGCTGACTGCTTCATCGTCTGCCAACGCAGCCTGAGTAGAAATAGTGGAGATTGTCAAGGGCAATACAGCTGCCCTCGACGCTTTTCTCAAAAATGCTGCCCTGTTTATAGAGTAAGGAGACGAAAGCTGCAGAAGGAACAGCAGCGCGATCGCAGTTCTAGTCGTCATGGAGAGCATAGAGGCAAAATACCGGTAAGTCCCAGCTGCCTTCCAAAATTGGAAAATTGGTGAAAACTGCGGGATAGCTCTCTCTCCGCTGAACGATACTGCACAAAATTCTAGAATGCGAATACTGTCCTTCCTCCTCTCGCCTTCCTTGTTCCTTGACCTGCGAAATACGGATATTGCCCCTTCTATTGCTCTTACAAGGTGAGATC
Source organism: Triparma strigata (assembly GCA_030267945.1). Taxonomy (NCBI): domain Eukaryota; class Bolidophyceae; order Parmales; family Triparmaceae; genus Triparma; species Triparma strigata. The sequence goes on from BRXY01000065.1 coordinate 1,774, forward strand.
CAATTCTCCGACATACTATCTCCCTCCTTAGTGCCCCTAGCGGAGGCTCTGTGCCCCACCGACGCTCTGTGCCCCACCAACGCCCTAACTACTACTACCTCCTCAGCCTCGAGTCGTCCTTAAAGGGTCTAGAATATGAAACTCCTGTGAATCCTCTCTTGGACGCCATGGCTATAGGTGAGAAGCGATGTGAGAAGCGATATGAGCGCTCATATGATGAGCCTCCTGATGAACCTCCTGTTAGGGCTATCGACATATTGGATACATGGCCAATAAATGGCCAATAAATATGGAAATATAAATGTTGGCCAATTTCAACGATTCTTTAATCTAACTTGTCGCTTCGCTACGCTTCACTCATCGCAGGCGCTGGGGGTGCCCTCGAGGGAGTCGACGTCAGTGTGGGCGGCCTCGAAAGCGTCGATGACGCCCAATTGACCTCCGGTCCGACTTCCCTCATCGACGGTTGTCTTACGCTTGGAGAGCAGGGTTCTCTTAAGTGCGTGCTGACGAATTCGGGGCGTCTCCGCTGGAAGGCTGCCAACACGACGTTCATGAACGTCTACGAAATGCAGGACCAAATGAATCCTAACGAAGTCTTGAAGGCGGTGTCGGCCATGTCCCTCGATCAGGTTGTTCTGGCGAACGGTGGAAATGAGGGAGGCAGCGATGCAGTTGACGTCCTGCTGGGCAGCAGCATGCGAGGGAAGGTGAGCAAACACGCTCCTCGCAGCGCTTTCATCTGTACAAACTCGTCGCTTCGCTACTCGGCTGTTCGGGCACTGCCTTCCCTTACCCAATTCTCCAGCTCTAATTATTCTAACTCGTCGCTTTCTCTTCGCAGGTCATCATGACGGTGGACGACAAGTTTGGGGCCGAAGGAGTCTTCACCGCTATGGCGCAGCTGAGGACGTTCAACGGGGTTGAGAGTACGAGCGAGGGGGGGATTTTACTTGGGAGCTCCAGTTCGGACACTGGCAGCTATTCTTCGAGGTCCGGAATTGCCATCGGGCTGGACCACGGAATGTGGAGGAGGGCGGTTGAAATAAGGGACAGTGATGGGGATGACGATGACATGCTTTAAGCAATGAAACAAAACGAAACGAAAAGAATAGAAAGCAAATGGGTTGCAATTCAATAATGCTCGTTTCCCTTTAGCTCGTTTATTCCATTATGCTGCCTTGGTCTTCTTTCCTGCCCTCTCCTTGCCAGCCTTGACCACCCTTTCGCCGTCGAACTCGTCCATGCCTTCAACTTCGCTCGCGCTCTCGGCCAAGAGCAGCGTGTGCCCGTAGCCGCAGGCGATTTCGGCGATCTTGACCTTGTCCAGCGTGTCGATGAAGGAGGGCTGAGAAGACGACTTGGCTCCCTCCGGCCCGAAGCCTGCGACGAGCGTAGCGAGCGTGAAGATAGGGTTTGGTGTGAAGATTGGGTTAGATGCTGCAGCCATTGAGGAGCACTCTTCGATCTGCGTTGTCGTCGTTCGTTCCGAGCGGTTTAGCTTCTTCCTCGGAGCACTCGTTCGCTCCGAGCAGTTCGACCCCCCCACCCCCAACCTCGCACTTCGACCGCCCCACCCCCAACTTCGCACTTCGACCGCCCCACCCCCCCTTCTCACCTAGCTCTCCGTAGGGGCCTTGCCCGTAGCTGACGGTGACCGCCTCCGTGGTGGAGATGACGACGTGGGAGTTCCCCGCGTCGTACGCCTTGGCCTCGTGTCCGTTATTCGCCAGGAAGTCCAAAATCAGGGGGTACATCTGGGCCTCGCCGACCGTGCGGTGCTTGCCCCAGTAGTAAACGTGGCCCTGCGATGTTCTGATCATGGTGCAGGTGCTTCCAGCAGAGCAGTGGACGGGCTGGTTGCTGGTGAACATGGGTCCCTTGATCGTCTCGACGTGTCTGGGGAGGTATTCGTCCTTCTGAACCTTGTGTCCGAGGCATCCGTAGTTTCCGCTTCCCCATGTGAAGACGCGGACGGGCGCGTTCTTGGCCCTCTGGCACTCAACCGCCACGGTGTGGTTCTTCCCGCACGCGATCGATCCGATCCTAATGTCGCTCGAGTCGGCCAATATCTCCGGTTCGTCTCCCTCCCTAAAGTTCAGATCCCTCCTGACGAAGGTCCTCCTCGGGGTCAGCTTGCTCTCGTTGCTGAAAGCCAGCTTTGAGGCGGTGACAAAGTACTCCCCGGTCTCTCCGTTTCCGAGTTGCCCGAACTCTGTATGTTGTGTCGTGTCAGTAAAAAAAGCAAAACAAGCCCCACACCTCACCACACCACACCACACCACACCTGCCCTGTCCCTCCTCGGTCTCACCTGACAAACCAGTCGTGAACAAAATACCCTCCTCGTCCAAAACCACGGTGAAGTTCTCCCCACAAGCCACCTTCTTCAACACTGAGGCCTTGTTGTCCTGGAACTTCTGCTGCTTCCACGCCAAACAATTCGCGTCGGTCTGGCTTCCGACGCCGAGCTGGCCGGTGTCGTTCTTCCCCGAGGCCCAACCCTCCCCCAGGTCGTCGACGACGACCGAGTGCGACTTTCCCACCGCCACGCTGACGATCTTCCTCTTGTTCCAATTCTTGCCCTCGGTCTCCACCAGCACGGGCGAAGTGACGGTCGCGGTCTCGCCGTTGCCGAGCTGGCCGGCCTCGTTCCTGCCCCAGCCGTACAGTAGCCCGTTGGTGTCGACCGCGAAGGAGTGGCAAGCGGTGCAAGAAGCCGCAATGAGCCGGACCTTCACCTTTCCAAAAATGCTCCTCGTCAAAATCGTGGGCGCAGCGATGTCGAGCTCCCCGACCTCTGCCGCGCTCTTCTTCGTCCTCCCGACGGTGTCCCAATCCAACGTCCCCGTCTGGACGAGGATCCCCTCCCGCTTCTCGTCCTTGGCGTCCTGAGCGTCGCTACTGACCTTCAGGTATTTGTTGTTCTTGCTCACCAGGTCGTCCCCGCCCTTGCTCTCGAGCTTGACCCCCTCCTCGGCCCCCTCATCGTCCATGAAGTCGGCCCAGGCGCTGCTGGCAGCGACGCCCGAGTCCTCCTCCTTCTTCTCCTCCTTGGCAGCGTCAGAGCGCCCGCGACGAGAAGTGTTAGGAGGACCCTCGGCGCCCTTCGAATCGATCATTTTCTTAACCTCCTCCTCGGTAATCCCCAGCGTGTGGCTCAGCTTTTCCACCGTCTTGTCATCTGCTCCCTTGCTGCCTCCTCCAGCCGATCTTCCGCGTTTTTTGGGCTACAAATGTATAGCATTTGGGTAGAGCATATGGGTAATTAGGCAATGTTAGAACCAACTTCACACAACGTGTCGGAAAGGCGATATTATCCCATAAAACAAACTGCCCTCCGAGCACCGTCCGAGCGGCGCAAAACCGTAATAAAACTCCAGAGCCGACTACATATGTTAAAGACAGTTCAAGCCAACAGACAGAAACTCGCCCAATTCATCGTCCGCTCACCGGCATGGATCAATCTACGTTCTGTTCTGAAACTCTGGCAATTCACTTTGAGACCCGCAGAGAGTTTTTTACCAGCTCGCTTCCTCATCCTCATCGAAGCGCATTCAGGGCCCGCACATCGTCAACTAGGGACCGCTAGCAGTGCTTCCGCTCATATTACGTTGACACACTTGACGCAAAGCTTCCTTTTGAGCCCTTTATTAGCTGCTCGCAGGCCTCGTGCCCAAAATCCTCCCAAAAGTTAGCCAATTAATCACTGTTAGGGTCGATATCCCAGAAGAGCCAAACTGCAATAGTCAACATTAGTAACAGATTCGATGGAAAGAACAATAACGGGGAACATCGCTGGTGAAATAGAGGTGAGATAGCCGGCACAAAGTCATTCCCCCTGCAGCAAGACGTCGCCTCTCACCTCCCCCATCTCTCCCAGCTCACCCGCGAGGTCGCCGAGCTCGCCTTCATAAGCGGCACCGGCGATGCGCCCTCCCAGGAGGCGCTGAACTCCATCATGATCCTCTGGTCTAGGATAGTCTCCTCTCAGAATTTCTTCCACGTCTGCCAGACTTGTCACCCCGCAGCCATCGTAGAGTACATCAGCCAGCGGCTGAAGAAGAGCGGCCTGGACGGCGGCGTTGCGGACATCCTGGCGAAGACCATCGTCGACAACACGAACGACGACGGCGTTCTTCCCGACGACCCCTCTGAGGACGACTACACCAGCAATGCCAGCGTGAACAGCGCGCAGCACGTTGACGACTCGCAGTTCAATTTCGTCGGCACTACCTCGGAGGAGAACAACACCAGCCCTGACAGCCACCTCAGCGCGACGCTCAGCCCCACGAATTTGAAGCAGAACCAGGTGAGTTCGTGGCCGATCTACACAAATGTTGTCCTCCACTCCTCGCTGTGAATGTGCCATCGGTATTCTGCCACTTAAGCACTAACTCCTCTTTCACTCCCCGACTTCACTTCCTGTCAACCCTAACAGATTGCGTTCCTCCGGGCCACTGGAGGGCAGGGGGACTATGACGAGTACGAGTACGGGGCAGACTACGAGGAGGGGGCGTCGTCCAACAAGCCCCGCGAGTTCGACGGCGGAAGCGACGGGTACGATGAGTACGAGTACGGTGGCGACTACGACTCGGATTATGAGAACGACTCCGGCGGGGACAACGACGACAACGACAATGACACATACCACGATAACAAGAAGGAGAAGGATCCCCTCAAGAAGACTTCCCCCAGGGGCGGGTTGAACATTCCGAAGATATCGAGGACGTTCTCCGACGGAAGCGACACGGGGGTTCTAGGGAGCGTCGCTAGAAGCTCCCCGAGAAATTTCCCTCGGTCGAGAAGACAAGAGCCCGAGGCGGACAAGACCCCTTCCCCTCCGCCCAACTACCACTACGAACATCAGAATCAGCATCAGCATCAGCGTAAACATCAACGGCAAGCATCGCATCCTTCCTCGCACTCCACCGCGCGCTCTACGCTCGATCGACGGCGAGAGGAGCACGAACTCGCAGAACGAACTCAGCGGGCTCAGGAGGCCCTCGACCAGGAGAAGCGGATGCGCCGGCAGCTCGAGATGAACGAGCAGCGCGCTGATGAGATGCTGCTTCGCCAGCAGCAGAAGGAGAAAATGGGCCGCCACAAGGAGCGCCTCTCGAGGGAGCGCCTCTTGAGGCAGGCCGCCCATGCGAATAGGCACCCGCAGGTGAGAATTTTGGGAGTGCGTAATTGAAATACCAATATGGAATTCGGGTTAGGGTTCGGAAATTCACTGCAGTCGCTCTTTATTCTAACCCGTCGCTTCCTCCCCGGCAGAACTTCCTGCACAACCCTTCGGCCCTCAACAGGGAGACTAGCGTCAATTCGTCGTTCTCGGACATTCCGGAGGACCTGCTGTCGGACAACGAGGGGCAGGAGGTGACGGAAGAGCTAATGGGATCGAACGCCTCCTTGGCGGAGCTCAAGGTGAACCACGACATGTCCCTCCTCACAATTTCCCCGACCGGGCCCAACGACAAATTGCGAATCTCGCCCCCTACTAAGACGCAATCTCCTCCTCTGACCAACGTTACCAAGTCAAGGTACGGCGTGAACGGCGCTCTGCCCCCCCCGCCGCCAGAGGGTAGTGCGGGCGGGCTCTTTAGATCCATGTCCACCGACGATGCGTACAGCTCGGACGAGGACCACGTCGAGAAGGGTCACGAAAATTACTCCCCGGCCAAGCCTGCTGCTGTCGCGAGTACAACCATGCAGCAGCACAGGCCCGCGAACGACCCGATCAAGCAAATTGTGAGGGAGCCGTTCACGCCGAGTCCCGAGCCGACCAACAACGACACCTACGAAAACGATGGCACGGTGAGCTCCATAAATTCGTCATCGGGCTCCGTCGGCAAGAGGCTCGTCAAGCAGGCCATGACCCGTGAGCACCCCAAGGGCGCCACTGTCTCCAGAAAGGAGCGCGTCAGAAAGGGCAAATGGAGGAAGGGGCAGAAGATCGGGAGCGGGTCCTTCGGCACCGTGTACCTGGGCATGAACGAGGCCTCGGGGACTCTCATGGCAATCAAGACCATGAACATCGCGAACGCAGAGCAAAGGTGAGAAGTTCCGGTATCTCGCTCCTCAATAATTATTCGCTCTTCGTTCTAACTCGTCACTTCTTGCTCCTCGGCTCGCGCAGCGACATAGAGGATCTGCAACAAGAGATCGACGTCATGAGGATCTTGTCGCACCCCAACATCGTGCGCTACTTTGGAGCGGAGCTCGACGATGAGGAGGGGTCGCTTAACATATTTCAAGAGTGGGTCCCCGGAGGCAGCGTCGCGTCCTTGCTCAGTCGCCTCGGGGCCTTCAGCGTTAACGTGGTCAAGAGCTACCTGAAGCAAACCCTCTCGGGCCTGGCGTACCTCCACAAGAATCATATTATTCACAGAGACATGAAGGGCGCCAACCTGCTCGTGGACAACAATGGCACCGTGAAGCTCGCCGATTTCGGAGCGTCGAAGAAAATGTCAGACGAGGGGACCCTCAACGGCAGTCAGATGACCGCGAGCATGAAGGGGACCCCGTACTTCATGGCGCCGGAGGTCATGTCGCACGAAAAGTACGGCCGGAAGGCGGACATGTGGTCGACTGGCGGGGTGGCATTTCAGATGATAACGGGAGAGGCGCCTTGGAAGTCCCTCGGGTTGAGGACTCCGGTCGCGCTATTTTACCACATCCAGACTGGCGATGAGCCTCCGCCGCTGCCGGAGAAGGTCAAGAAGGAGTGCCCAGGACTGTGCAGGATCATCTTGCGGTGTTTTGCTCGGGATCCCGCCAAGCGACCCAAGGCCTTGGAGCTGCTAAACGACGAGTGGTTCAGGGAGGACGAGGGGGACGACGACAGCGAGACCACTATGAGCGAGGGAGGCGTGGGCGACGATTGGATCGACGCCGAGGGTGACGGCCAGGAATTCGATGACGACAGAAGACAACGAACAAACAGTGGTTCCCTCACGGGGGTGGCCCCTGACCGTAAGAGGACGGCGTCCTCCGGTAGCAGACACCACAAATTTGGAGAGAACGGGTACGCCGAGGTGGCCGCCTTCGACGTTCAGACTGCCAAAAAGAGGGCGGAATTGAAGAGTCAGCGCGGCGGCAACAGCGGCGGCGGCATGGGCAACGGAATGGCCAACGGGAATAGCCCTACGTACGCCGACATCCCTCAGAACGCCGCCGACCTCTTGCAGGGCAAGGACATTAAGCAGATCAAAGGATCGAGACCCGTGACCACCGCCACTGGTAGGCAGTGGGCCGACGTGGATAAGAAAGTTGAGGAGGGCCCCAGGCGACCCGCCACAACAAAGGTGGGCAGGTCCGAGACACCTTACGAGGACGCTGAGGACATTCCGCAGGAATGGCCGTCGTGGGCGAAGGAGAAAGCCCAGGTGAAGGCGCAAATTTTGAGGAGCAGCACCGAGGGGACGAAGAAGAGCGGGAGCAGCACTCCGCCAGGACCCCCAGCTCGCGATTCGCCGGCCAGTCAGTACGCCACCCCTCCCACTGGCCTAGGCAAGGGCAACCCCTTCGGGGACACGGGGGACGTCGGGGTATCCATCCTACAGGAGGAAAGCGACGAGGATAGCAGCAGTGCCGATGAGTACATGTCGCCTAAGAACGAGGAGAGGATCGCAATGGGAGGGAATCCCTTCGAAACCGGGGCCAGCCCCAAGGGCAAGGTGGGCGGGCCGAAGCCTAGCACCGACTCGCCGACCAGCATGATGGCAGGTCCGAGAATTGACCAATATTTAGAGGAGAGCGTAAGCGTCGCCAGAAGAGGCTCTAACGGGAGCGAAAGGAGAGGATCTACCTCAAGCAGAGACAGGAGAGGGTCGAATTCCAGCGCAGGCGATAGGAGAAGGTCGTCGGGCGATAGAAGTAGTTTGGTCAAACCGCCGGAGGGCCCGATCCCCACCCCTTCCATATCCAACCCGCAGGATCTTGAAAAGACAGAAGTGGACACGGAAAATTGGATCTGCGCGCACTGCATGGAAAAGAATAGCAACGGCCAAGATTACTGCAGCGGATGCGCCAAATGGAAGAAGGTCGCTGGGGGGGTAAGGGTGAAGGGAGAGGAGCGAGCTGTGGTGAATCTCGATAATGCGTGGGAGACAACCGTTAAAAGCAACAATTTCGGGACCTCGGGCCAGCAGTCGAACATTGGCGCTGTGAGGCACCAGCTCCAAAGGGCACACACGAGCGGCACGCACGCTGGCGGAAATTCGAGGTCTGGGGGCGGTTCCGGGGCCGCAGGCAGCCGTAGTGCCGGCCCCACATCGTACCGCGAGAAGCCCAAGAAATTTTAATAATCTCAATCACTAAATTATTTGGAAAATAAAAGCACCGTTTTTAACGATGACGCCCGCCCTTGTGCTGCTTCTTCCCGCCCTTCTCCTGGTTTCGCAAAGTTTCCTCTGCGCTGGCGCTTTCTCTCTCATCCCTTCTAATCTTGGCGGCCTCCATGCCGTCCAACCACTCGTCCGCTTCTTCGCTCCTGAAGTCCTCGCTCGTCTCGATCTTGACAACGTCGTAGCTCCCGTCGTTCTGGCTGTACAAAACGACCGTGACACCGTCTCCTTCTCCCGCATTGTGCTTGACGAATTCCCGGAAGCCGCTACGAAAGTTCTTCCACACTTTCTTGTAATCTTGCCCGAACCTAGCTATCATGCATTCGATGACCTTGTCGCTTCCCTTGAGTCCAAAAAGGGCCAATCCCGTCCCGAAAGTTCGAAGGTGAAAAATGGAGACGGGAAACACAAAGACGCCAAGGGATGTCGAGGTCAGCTCATTCAGCGCCGCTCCGACTTTATCTCTGGCCGTGTTAATTTTCTTGAGGACGAACTTGGGCACGGTGACTTGCTTCCCGCCCCCCAGCTGCTTGCTCGAGTCCCTGTGAAACCCGTCCTCGCCGACGTAGTAGCACAGCATGTGAGTTCCCTTTCCCTCCTTGATTCGAACGGTGTCCTTGTTGCTGCCGCTCTGCTCGCCTCCACTTCCCCCGCTCGTGAGCTGTAGCCTCTCGCAAATGACATCCGCGAGCGTGTCGACGTGCACCTCCTCCTCATCGTCTCCCGCGACCCTCTTGAGCTTCACAGTCGTACTGCTGAACGACTCGCAGTCGCTCGAGTCGTAGTTGTCGTTCACGAGGACCAAGAACTCCACCCCAATCCCCTCGCAGACTTTTGAAAGCTTGTCGAGCGTGTTGCCGACGATGCTCAGACCGTTGCTCTCGAACTCGGCCCGAATGCCGCTCTCCCACAACCTCGTGGCTATGAAGTAACGGAAGTTGCTCGATAACTTGTCGAAACCCAGGGGGCTCAAAATTATGACGAGGGGGACGTGAGGGTTGACCTTGATCTCGTAGGAGGCGCTGTCCCTGAAGGGCAGCGCGCCCCTCTTGGAGGAGACGCCGCTCTGATACGACAACACCACCAAGCGAGCGACGAAGAACCGGAGCGAGTACGCCTGGTTGACGTTGGTGCGCGACGAAGACGTCCCGGCGTATTCCGCTGACGACGAAGGCGGACTGTAATTGTTGCGGCCCTTGGGACGCAGGTGGTTGATCAGCGGCGAAAAATTGCCGCCTTCGGCGACCTTGCAGCCTCCCTCCGTGAGGAGACTGACGCAGTTGAAGATCAAGCCAGAACTGTACACGCCCTCACGGTGCTTCAAGCCCAGGTCGAATACTACACGGACCGGCGGGTTGATTTTGCCTTTCCCTGCGCTTGAAAGGTCCCCGTTCAGCACCGACGTCATCTCCTTGTAAAAGAGCTTCATGTTCTGAATTCCCTTCTCCGCGGCTTTGTGCGCCTTGAGTATCTTCTTCGGGCAGGACGAGGCGCCCCCGTAGCTTTTGAGGAGCTTGGCGATGCCCTCGGTGAGGCCGTTGACGACTCCGCCCTCGCCCTCGAAATTCAGCCCAACGGGCGCCAACTTCCTACCCAAGAATACACGCACCCGACCGATGACATCGTCGCTCAGGTCAGGGCACTCCGTCTTCAGATTGCTGAGAGCTATGTCCAGCTCGTTCACCCCCGACGACTGGTGCCGGTTCTTCTGCTGCTGCTGCTGCTTCTTCATCCCGCCAGTCTGTACGCCCCCCTCCTTACTCTCGAATTCAGTTAATTTCGGCGGCATGATCATCGAAAATAGCCTCAGAATCTTCTTCACGCTCTGCGCGTGTCCCTTGAGCTCTCCTCCCCCAATCATCTCGATTACTGCGTCCCTAATCTCGCACCAATTAAGCCTCAAAAACCACGGCCCTTCGACGCAGCTCGCTACCGTGTGCACGAGTTCGCTCCCCTCCCCCTCGCTCCCCAACACGCAGTACTCCGCGCTCCTGCTCGTTCCTATCGCGTACCTGTCCTTACCGCAGTCTTGGTTGTACACTGATCCTACTGTGAAGATTCTCACGCCGTGCTGGAGCGTCAAGGGGCCTATCTTGGACATCGCGTCGGCGAAATACTTCGTAAAGGTCGTTCGGAGCTCGACTTTGAACCCTCCCCTGGTCAAGAAAACGCAAGGTCCAATCTTACTCGCGCTATTGGGATTGTGTCCATTCCCGTTGAAATTCGTGACGACGTCCCCTTCGACCTCTTCCCCCCCCCTCAATCTGAACTCTCTCTTCAAACCTTCCTCTAAACTCTTCACGACCCTCGAATCACAATACCCAGGAGGCACGTCCGAGCTCTGCGACGAGCGTAGCGAATCGATCATCGAGCGTGAAAAAAAAGGGGGCGTCGGGTCAGATAACCTGCCTTACGAAAAATTTGCTCCCCGCGTTCGATCCCCTCGCAAAAACCCGCTCACCTCCAGGCTGTACCTCAAAGCGCTCGCCATACTCAGCGCCTTATTCAAATCAGACAGTCCCGTTGAGCTTTCCTTCTTGTGATTTTTACCGACTGGCGTGCCGGCGGCCGCGAGGTGAGAGAGCATTTCTATGTTCTTGGAGGTGGAGAGTATGAGGCTCTCCTGGTAATAATCCGCCAGGCCGGAGAAGGATGAGCCCATGTACTCCTTGACCTTTTTCGTCACGGTTCGACGGAGGGATGTTTGGTTGTAGCGGTTGGAGATTATTCTTTCGTGGGCGAGATTTATGAGATTATTGCTGTTGCTGTTGCTGTTGCTGTTGAGTTGCGAGGCCGTATTCGTGTTGTTGTACTTGACATTATAGTCAAAGAGACCCTTGACGATAACATTGTAGCCTTCGCTGCTGCTTCCTATAACACTCATGGTCTCTTCTATATGCTTCGAACTGACGTCGACCTCCCTCGGCATCCAATTACAGTTCAATATCTCCTTACAGGACGGCCTAGAAGACGACGACCTACTAGTCATCCACGTAATAAGCTTCTTCAACCCAATCGGAACCTGAAGAGGCAAGTTCTTCAAATTAGGAAAGTACTCCATCTGGTCAATGGCCTCGTACCTCATATCGCTCGTTTCGTCCGGATTCGGATCCTCCCCCTTCCCTCCCCCCATGACGTAGTCAACAACCCCCTTCCCCTCACCCCTCAAAGTGCTCAACTCAACTTGCCTCTCATGACCAGTGGAGAAATTACCTCTACACATCTCGTAGACCATGACGCCTAGGCTGAAAACGTCGCTAGTACTCGTGTAAGGTTGACCTGACTCAACTTCTGGGCTTCTATAGAGAAACGTTCCGACGCCTGTCGTCAGGTTACCTTTTTTCTTGTTCTCTGCTTCCTCTTGTTCCTCCTCCTCCTCTTGTTCATCTAAATTTATTTCGTAACCTTTCGTCGCTAGACCGAAGTCACCTATCCTGCACTCTCCTGATTTATCGAGGAAGACGTTGCCGGGCTTGAGGTCGCGGTGGATCACGCCCTTGCCGTGGACGTAGATTAGGCCGAGGGTTATTTGACGGAGGAGGATGTAGATCTTTTTCGGGGGGAGGGGGGAGGACGATTTCATGTAGTGGAGTAAGGTGGAGGGGTAGTATTCCATTTGGATGTAGAGGGTTGGGGTGGTCTGGTTGGGGGAGGACGTGGATTGTGTCGTGGAGGTATGGGTTGTTGTTTGGGGTGGGTTGAGGTACTTGTTCGCGATGTTAGCGTGGAGGTCCCTTAAGTGCGACACTCCGACTTCAGAGCTTCGCGAGCTCCAGTCCGACCCCTCCGACGACATGGAAGCGTCGTCGAAATCATTCCCGTCGTCGTCGTCGTCGTCGTCGTCGTTCCACCAACCCTCCCCCTCCCTATCGTCCCCCTCCGTCTCGTGCATATTCATGTACATGTGGTTCGAACTCTCAACACCTCCCCCTTCCTCCACCCCTCCCCCCTCCTCCCACGCCTGATAATACCTACATATCCACCTATTCTCCAACCTACTAATACTCCTACACTCCCTCCTCAACCTCCTATTCTCCTTAATAAATTTATCCCTAAACTTCCCACTCTCAGCCCTAAGACGAATTTTCTTAACCGCGTATATACGCTTGTCGAGACGGTTCTTAACGCGGAAGACAGAACCTCCTCCTCCTTTACCTAATATAGAAATTTCCTTAAAATCGACTTCGTATCTAGAGTTGGGGTTCAAATTCGCGGAGGCTGAGGAGGAGGAGCCTGAAGTACCCTCTGAGCTTATGCTTGAGCTGTCTGAGGAATCCTCGTTGAGGATTAGACTGCTTGAACGGGCGAGCATTGATACGATCATGTCAGAGTCGTTGCTTTCGGAGTTGACGGAGGCTTCTTCAGAGTCGGAGGAGTGAGGGGAGTCTTTGAGGGAGTTCTCTACTTCGAGGATTATGTTTACGATGTCGATTTCTTCCAAGGTTTTCAGTTGGGCGGAGGCGAGGGAGAGGATTAAATTGCGGACGCGGGAGACAGGGACGGGGTTGGGAGAGAAGATTTTCCCGGAGATTAAGGGCCGGATTATGGAGGCTAGTTTGCTGGGGGTGGAGTGGGTGAAGACGGGGGAGAGGGTGTTCTGCTGGTTGTGGAAGAGGTGGATGTTTTCGGGGGGAGGGGAAAGGTATTTGAAGTTGTAGTCTAGGGAGATGGTGAGGCCGGTGGTGAAGATTTGGGGGGAGGAGGAGGGGAGGAGGATGGTCAAGTAGGGGTAGGGGGTCGGGAGGATTAGGTGGGGGAACATTGCCGTTAGGAGAGTCATTATTGTAGGATACGTTGAAGATTGAAGGGACTGAAGGGACGGATCGAATGACAACGATAGATTCGATTGTTGAGAGAGGGATTGCGACTGTGAATCGTACGGTGAAGGAGGGCGTTGACGATATTTGTTTGCATTTTTCTGCATTGAAGAAGTAGGAGCAGAAGGAGGAGAAAGGGCCCCGACTGCTGATGGAGGGACGCGAGGAGGGACGTTTGGAGGGATGTTTGGAGGGACGTTTGGAGGGACGCGAGGAGGAATCACAGCGGAATTTGATTTCGAAGTCATAGTATCGTTGGTACTGGTAATATCATTAGTTTTAGCAGTAGTTGTAGGATTCGAAGGACCATTGCTAGATCTATTATTAGATCTATTATTAACAGTGTTATTAACAGTGTTATTAACATTATACGATGATTTAGATGAATCATCCTCGTCATCAGCGAGTAAGTTAAACATGATATGAGCGTACTGTATCGTCACCTTAACAGTACAGCCGTTAGTATGCGAACAATTTTAGAGTAAATACAAAGGCAGAATCCTTCTAATCGAACGACAAAGTTAAAAGATCCCTAACAATTATAATACGGAAACAACAGTTGACTATAGGATAATGGAGAGAATATATGTTTGTGAAGCGTTACAAATTATTCCACAGGCTTGGGGATCAACGTTCTTCTGCCCTACAAGCTGATAATTACTGATCAATTTTGGGCAGCGGCCTGTAAAAGAGATAGCCACTTTTCTCAATCAATACTACGTAATATGTCGAGAAGGACGTCTGAAGATCTCTCGAATACAATTGAGTTACCATATCCGAACAGTTTAGAGATCGTCGATGACGATTCAGAATTATTAGAAGGTTCAGAGTTGGGTTCTGCTGCCGACGAAACCCCAGCTGGAGGCGATGATTTCATGCATACAGACGATTTTAGGCGGTTGTTCGTTGGTTTCGTCATGGTTGAAACTTTAGTTACGATGCGCTGGCTTGATAGAAAATGGCACAAGGTAGTTGAGAAGAAGCTGACTGAGTTTGAAGAAGAGCCTTACGGCGAGATTATTGTTCACGGAGGGAATGATTTTAGTTATGATGAAGATAGATCTGATACGAGGAAGTTGAAGATGGAGCAAGTTACGAAGGTCGTTTTCCTTCTGAATATTACCAAGGTTGGAGTATATGCCTGCTGGTCCGCCATCAATCTCGTCTTTGTAGACATCCCCGAAGGCATTACAATCATCGGTGATGCTTCCTTCGCACGCTGCAGTAGTTTGAAAGACATTAAATTCCCAGAGTCGTTGACATCGATTGGTGCTTACTCCTTTGCTAAATGCCTCAGTCTAGAAAAGGTCGATCTGCTCCACACGAACGTTGAAGAATTGGGTTCAGGTGCCTTCACAAACTGCGGAAGTTTAAAAGAGATGAAGATCCCGGACTCGCTTCAAAAGTTCGGTACCAATGTATTCCAAAACTGCTACAGGCTAGTCCCCTTAAGCATTGGCGTTGGTCGGAACCATGATGTATCCAAGGTAGTCGCCTACCTCCGCTCTAAACAATAATTCGCCACATTGAAATGTTTGTGCCGGTTTTCATCACAAACAGCCCAAAGAAATAAAACATTAACATTATATATTTCCCATTTCTAAACAAAAAGAGCTAGGCTGACGAAATCACAATTCCTTCTTCTCTCTACTCTGTTGTCTTTTCTTCCTCTGTTCCTGATATTGTGCCCGCTTCCTTTCCCTGTCCTTAGCCTTCTCATCTCCAGAAGCCGCCGAAGATGACGCCGAAGCCGACGACTTAACCTTGTTGTCCGCCTGCGCCTTCGCCGCCTTCTTGGCGTCGGATGCGACCTTGTCTTTCAACTTCTTATCGTCGACTGATCGCTTCTTCGTCGCCTTGGCTATTTCAGCTTCAGCCTTTGAGAGGTCCTTCTTTTTCTTGGCTTCTTCTCGGACGAGCTTGGTGGCCTTCTTGTCGGCCTCCTGCTTGATTTTGTGGTCGTCGTGGGCCTTCTGGGCCGCTGCGGCCGTCTGCTGGTTGGAGCCTGGGGGGGGCTTGTTTTTCTTGGTTCGGTCGAAGGTTTGGGCTTTGGTCCTCTTCGCTTTTTGGTCTTTTAGGCGCTGCTCGGCCTCCATGCGGAGGCGGTCGCGGTGGGGTTTGATCGTTTCGTGGTGCATGTGTTTTGTGCTGGGGGGGTTATTTGTAATGTTTGTGAGAAAGGGTTGCCCCGACATGGACCCAAAGAACAAGTGCACGTAGAACCGAATAGAAATTCACGCGCGCAAGTACCCCCATCTTAAACTCCTCTCAACGCCAAGCAAAAACCCATCCTTCTCCTTCCACTACAACCCCCGCAACCTCACCCTCCCTCTATCCCCGCCTGCTCGAAATCTCAAAAGTCTTACCTGCTCCATTTTTCTTCATCATTGTGGTACTCGTGGGGAGTTACCTTCGATTCGGAGATCTGCGTCGTAAGGCAGACGAGCAACACCAATAGAGCCAGCAACGAAGGCCTGATCATTTTAACCAAATACTGAAGCTGTCAAATCTTCGCAAAAAAGCCCCCCTTACTGAAACTCTTCAAACTCTACCATCCGCTGGGGCTTAAACTCTTTAGGCTTCCTCTGGATTCCTTTGTCCATTAGCTACACACGTACCTCCGCCGCCGCCCCCAACACCCGCCCCACCCTCCGTCATTTCTCACCTGAAACAGACTGGTACTTCCCTACCAGTCCAAATGTCTCTTCAGCAGCAAGTCCCCGTCCGGCCTTCGTCCGCTGCCCGCAGCCGACCCCGGCGGGGCACTAGAGTAGGAAAGGGCTCGGTGGGTCCCGTCCAAGGTGAGATAGCCCCCCCCCGTTCATCCCTATACTATCTTCCCTTTATCCCCCCATCCCCTCCGATCATGTTTGCATCAACCACACTGACGCCCCTCGACGCTGCCGTGCCAAACCCGCTCTCTCGCCAGCTAACCCTCCGAATCCTTCCCCGGCGAAACCCCTGGCGCCCTTGGCGCCTCTCGGTCACCCCGGCGGGGCTGAATTCCCCGCCCGCCCTAGATCCATGCCCAGCTCCCGCCGCACCTCCCACGCCGGCCTCTCCTCTCCGGCCGCTAAGCGTTCCGGGCGGGAAAGGTCCTCCTCGGTCTCCGTCCGCGGGATGGCGTCCCCCGACTTGATCGCCGGGATCAGCTTAGGTTCTCCGAGCATGCCTCAGCCGAGGAGGGTTTCTATCGGCGGAGTCCATCCGATGGCCATGCGGTCCACTAAGGAGCAGCACGAGCTGAAGATCGCTATCGCGAGCAAGCTCGAGCCCAAGGCTGAGTTCAGGGGGGTCAACGCCAAGGCTGTGAGGACTACGCAGGAGCAGATGGAAATGAAGGCGAAGATTGAGACAGGCGCACAGCGGCAGAACATCGTCTTGCACAGGAGGAAGAGCATTGAAGAGGAGAGCGACGCCAGCTCCGATGATGCCAGTTTGGACCCGACCATCGCCAACGTCGTGTCGAGAAGCAGCATCACGCACGGGCCGGACAGCCCTCAGTATGTAACTGCGAGAAAATTGTACGAGGCAAATAATGACGGCGACGACGGCAATATGCAGCCCAAGCCTCCGTCTCCTTCTCAACCGAAGAGGGCTGTAGGTGCCGGTCCAGTCAGCATTCGTAACCTTCGTTACGACACCGTAGAGAACTCTCAAATGAAAAATATCATTCATGAGCTCGAGGAGCGCGAGGTGAAGAGGCGAGCCTCTGAAGAAATCGAACACAGGAAGGTCTTCAAACAGGTGCAGGTGGAGAAGAGTCAGGACCTGGAGATCCACGACGGTCACCTTCAGAGGGAGTCACCCCCAGCTTCTTCCCGTTCTTCTCCTCATGGATCTCAACATGCGTCTCCGACAATACCGTCCCGAACTCTGAAGCTGCCCGAGGAGGTGAGAAGCTGCGAATAGCGCAAGGGCGTACTTCCTTTACTTCCTCGTGACTCGCTTCGCTCCGATACTCTTCGCTGCTGCCAACTTCTTCGCCGCTTCTAACGTCATGTAACCTCGCCACAGAAGCCTATTCCTGACGAGCAGAAGCCTCTTCTTTTCGTCTACGTTAGGACCGCAAATTTGATCTCGAACGCGGGAGAGGATGAGGAATGGCTCAATGCTTCGCTCGAGCTAGAGATTTTCCCAAGGGCAGACGCCACCAAGAAGGTCTGCAAGAACATAACCGCATGCAGCAATTCGGACGATGCCTTCCACTTTCACTCGTTTGTAAAGTTGGACGTGCATCCAGCCATCACGGCTGGGCAGACTATTGTAAAGAAGAGCAAGAAGGATAAGGCGGTCACAGTCCCTCAGCTGAAAATCACGGCCAAGGGAGCCGGAGCTGAACATGCGGCTGAAACCGTGAAGGGCGTGGCTACTATGCCCATGGCTGATGTCAGCCTTTTTGGGTTCAAGGACTACAACAAGACCGGGGAGGGGACTGATATCCCAATGAGCTTGATGCGCGATGGTGGCGGAGAGGGCCTCTTCGGAAAGGTCTTCGTCAGGCTCATGTACGTTCGCGTTGAGGACCGAGATGACAAAGGTTGCAGAAGACTCGCTAAACGAATTTTCAACGAGGCGAACGAAGAGAGGAAGAAATGCCTCCAGCAGGGCAAAAGCGAGGACAAGGCCGCCAGCAAGAAGGAGGCCCCTGCTGTGGAGCCGCTGGAGGTGCCGCCTCAGGGGATAGACCTTTCGATGAACCTGGGGATGAATCCACCGTCAGAAATGGACCGCGCCATTGAGCGCCAGAACCTACAGCATCAGTCCACGATGGAAACTCTGAACGCGACGGCCCAACTTCTCGCACAGACCGTTGCTATGATTGGCGCGAAGACTGCCAACGATGTTAGAGCGAAGGAAGAGGAGCACAGGCCTGAATGGGAGCGGGAACCCCGGGAAGCCTCTCGCGGCGGCAGCAGGAAGGGCAGCAACGCGAGCAACAACGGTTCGACGCAGAATTCGCCCACCAATTACGACCCCATGGCCCGAAAGAGGTCGCGAAGGGAGAATCTTGAAGACAAGCCTGTGTTGATGTGGGGAGTCGTTGACGTTGCGACTTGGCTTTCAAGTAAGCAAGTCGGGCTGGCCCCGTACGCGAACATGTTTGTGAACCAAGCCGTCGACGGGCTCGCCTTCGTCAGCATGTCCGAGGATCAGCTCGACGATTTTGGAATCTTCAACGCCTCCCACAAGAAGAAGCTGCTGCTGCACATTGCGCGATTCAGAGCGCTGCACAAAGAGGAGCTCGACGCCATCGACCTGGAGGTGGAGAACATGGTGAGCAAACGCAGGCAGGATTTGGACGAGGGAGAAGCAAGTAGCGACGAGGAGGAAGATTGGAGTATCCCCAAGAGCAATCAGGACAACAGCCCGAAGTCGAGCAAGGGGAAGTCTGGAAAAGAGCGGAACAAAGCGCAGAGTGGCGGGGAGAGTCGGAGAAAGAAGACGAGCGACTATCCCAAGCAGGCGTACAACTTCGCGAACTCGCCCATTAACAGCCAGTCCAGCAAGAAGAAAAAGGGATTCAAGGGAGGCAAAAATTCCGGCTCCCGTTCTCCCGCGCAGAGAAGCTCTGGCAGCAGGTGAGGCACTGCGAGGACGTCGACGAGGCCACTATCACCGCTACATGATTCTAACTTGTCGCTCGTCGCAGCCGAGGGGAAAGCGGTGGGCAGGGCCTGACACCCCAATCCCTCTCCCCGAGCATGACTCCACAGACTCTCTCCAACGCCGGCTCGAGCAGCTCCCTTTCGGACTCAGACCCCGCCATTCGCGGACGTAGATCGAGTCAGGACTCCAGCCTGCTAACCTTCGACAATCCCAGCAGAGCTAGCAGGGTGGTGACGGAGGCGAACGAAGACAGGGCTGACACGGTGCTCTACACGAACATGATGAAGGACGTGTGGAAAATGGTGTAAACAATTTTATGTTATTATTTTGCAGACGAACGGCGCTAAAATTTTGTTATTGGTTGTGCTGTATTGGCTGTGCAGTGACGATGTTCATTCAAAGTTACGCTCGGGGGAGAGATTCAAGAAGCTGTTGTTACGGCTCCTCAGCTCGTTGGTCTCGGTTTCGTATTGAGATTCGACACTGTGTTCGAACTCCGAGTCTCCGTTGTCTCCGTTGTCCCCGCTCCACTTTCGGAACGTGCACATCTCGAGGTCTGAGTCGAAGGAATTGTTTAGTTTTTTGTTGGGATTGACTTCGTCCCTGAAATCGTGAGGGAGCTGAAAAACGAAGTGAGGAGCGGTGCGGAGAGGAGCGACGTGTTAGAACAAGTGGCGGTGAAATTGAGTGAATTACCGATGAGAGAAGTAACATTACTTCGTAATATACCGTAGTACACTGACGTTGCACGTTAACTTCTATTAAGAAGCGACGAAGAGCAAAGTGACGAGATTGCACAGACAGAATTGTGACGCTCCTCGCAGCTTCTCACCTGGTCGATGCTGATACTGTATACTCGGCTACGTATAATGAGGATGAATCCGCTGTCATCAGCGTCCGAGTTGGTGCTGACGTTCCGCTGAAAGTTGAGCCCGTAGCGCTTCTTCATGTGGGCTCGGGTAAAGATGTCGGGAAACTTCATCCAGAATATTTCGTACAAGATGGGGACGACGTATAGGGAGGTCAGGACGTCGATTGAGTAGTGCTTGCGGCTAGCCAAGGTGAATGGGACCATGATGGCGACCATGGTGGACATGAGGATTACGAGGAATTTGCTAGCGAAGTACTTTGAGATCGTAATGCAGGATAGGAGCGCGAACATTATGTGGGACGAGAAGATGAGGTCGCCGCAGCCCTTGCTCGAGTCGCTCCTGAACAGAATGCTCGTGAAGGTAGTCGGAGGATCCCAATGCTCCGAGTTGCCCCTTGGATCGGCCAAACCTTCCAAGAAGTCCCCAACGCTCTCAGTCTGCGGCGAAGGGCCAGAGTCAGAAGCGACGAATTGGAATAATGTTAGTAGCGGATATATTTATATATAGTTTGGGTGGATGACAAATATGAGCATAATCGCCAGCTCACCTTCATCTCGTCGGTGACGGTGTAGAGGCACTGCTCTGACGCGCCAGGGAGGAAGGTCACGAGGAAGGAGACGGAGCGGAAGAACTGGAGGACGACGAGAGTTTTGAAGAAGCGCAGGAGGGCGTAGCTAGAGGGGGATTTTGCGAAGGTCCACTGTTATTGGGGGGGGGGGGGTTAGGGGGGGTCAACAAACAGACAGCAAGGGGACAAGCACATAACAATGACAACGAGGGACTATGACAATGGTGGGTATTCGCGACCTCACCTTGATGAAAACATTGGAAATTAACATTAGACCCATGATCGCGACCATTGAATACACAATGAAGTCCGAGAACATCCAAAGGGGGCCCTCGAGGACGGGGAGGTAGTGGAACGCTACGTCAAAGAGCGGGAGGCGCTGGTGGCGGGAGAAAGGAGAGGGTGAGGAGGAGTCTGAGAATGTGTTGTGACCGGTGCGAAGCCCGTATGTCTCACCTGGGGAGACGAGAGCGTCCTATCCTCGAGAAAATACACCAAATTCGTCGTCGCAGAATGCACCAATTGGAGGGCGATGAGAAAGCCGAGTGTCACCGCTTCTCGTTTTAGAATTGAGAGCTCAATCCAGAACTGGGCGCGGACGTGGCTGTACTGACGGAGATACCCGTTGTCGATGATATTCCAATCGAGGCTGGGAGGCGGAATGGGAGACGGAAGTCTCGAAATTGGGCTTTCAGAAGACATGGAAGGGGAAGGAATAAGAGAGCGGAAGGATTGGGTGGCGGTTTTGTGACTCAAAATTCGGGGATTGAACGAACTGTTACGCCCGCTGCGATACTACTTTGGGTAGATGAGGTGTTGATGGCGCAGCTCTCTTGAGCGATCTGCTGTTCTCGAGCGTTCGATTTTTGGGAGGATACGCTGGGAATTCAGATTTTCACCACACACCAAAACTTGCATTGGACAATTCACGATTCACAGTCACCTTTCAATATCACAAAATGGAATCAGTCACCATATTGCTACTGCTGCTCCTGTTCGTCAACGCGCTAGCTTTCATTCCGCACGCGAGAACTCCATTCACCTTTCCCACTTCGCAATATAAATCCTCTGCCTTCAATGCGGGTGCTCAGGGCCTCCAGCGTAGAGCTGGGGGGCAGCCGTTTGCGCTCAGGGCCATGGGCGACGATTTTGCGGCCGACATCGAAAAGGTGGCGGACTTGCTGATGGGAAGAGAGGAGGCCAAGAGGATCGAGGCGGAGAGGCTCAAGGCCGAGGAGGAGGCGAGGGCTATTGCTGAGGCCAAGGCTGCGGCCGAGGCGAAGGCCGCTGCTGAGGCCAAGGCTGCGGCGGAGAAGGCTGCGGCAGAGAAGGCTGCGGCAGAGAAGGCGGCTGCTGAAGCGAAGGCCGCTGCGGAGGCGAAGGCTGCGGCGGAGGCGAAGGCTGCGGCGGAGGCGAAGGCTGCGGCGGAGGCGAAGGCTGCGGCGGAGGCGAAGGCTGCGGCGGAGGCGAAGGCTGCGGCGGAGGCGAAGGCTGCGGCGGAGGCGAAGGCTGCGGCGGAGGCAAAGGCTGCGGCGGAGAAGGCTGCTGCGGAGAAGGCTGCGGCAGAGAAGGAAGCTGCTGAAGCGAAGGGCGCCGCCGAGGCAAAGGCAGCTGCTGAAGCGAAGGCAGCTGCTGAAGCGAAGGCAGCTGCGGAGGCAAAGGCCGCTGCGGAGGCAAAGGCCGCTGCTGAGGCAAAGGCCGCTGCTGAGGCAAAGGCCGCTGCGGAGGCAAAGGCCGCTGCGGAGGCTAAGGCCGCTGCTGAGGCTAAGGCCGCCGCCGAGGCTAAGGCCGCTGCAGAGGCAAAGGTCGCTGCCGAGGCTAAAGCTAAGGCAGACGAGGCCGCCGAAGCTGCCCGCATAGCCAAGGCCGAAGATGTCTCCCGTCTAGCCGCCGAAAAAGCCGAAGAATTAAAGAAGGCCGCTGAGAAAGAAGCGAAAGCCAAGGCTAAAAAACCCGCAGCCAAGAAGAAAACCACCTCCAAAAAAGAAGGCTTTGGTAAAACCACATCCTCCAAGACCCCCAAGGCGCCGAAAGCAAAGAAGGCTTCCAAAAAAGCCCCAGCCCCCATCTCCAGCTACCTCGACGACTTATAGCTATTACTAGTACGCGGTTACGTATAATCTCGGGGGTGTAATAGCGTACTTAGCATCGCACTAATTCACGTTCAAGCATTCGAATAACATTTACACCATTTTAACCGATCATTCCCAAACAACATCGCACAACAAACAAAAAAAGCTCACGACAAAAACAACATAACATTTTATTCATTTATCATTTCAAGCGCTTTATATTTTATTTTTTTTATATCCTATATATTTTGTCATTTCCTCTTCTTGCCTTTGAATCCGAACTTCCCTCCTTCTCCTTTCCTCTTTCCCAAGATCCCGTCCTTGATGTTCTTTAGTTTCTTGGTCTCCCTCTTTCCCTTCTCGTCCTCTAATTTTCGCAGGTCCTTCCAGACGCCGAAGGACAGTTGCGCGACTGATTGGACGGAGTAGAGTTTGGGGGGGGATTTTAGGGTTGACTGTGTATGAGAAGTTGTGTAGTTCAAGGTTCGGAGGGAACTCAAGGGGATGAGGTAGAGGGAGAGGGCGAGGGTCTGGGGGATCAGGGAGCCGGGGTGGAGGGACAGGAACGGGGCGAGGGAGGGGGGCGGGGGAGGGATGGAGGAGAGGAGGGTGGCCTTGGGGACTTCCGCACCGTTGTAGGCGTTGGATTTTTTCGAAGTGGGGAGAGGAAGAGAGAAAGAGCTGCCGTAGTTTCCGTCGCACCTCGAGTTGTCATCGCCCTCGTCGCCCTTGTTCTTTATCTCGTCCGCTATGCGGTCGAAGTCCTCAATCTGGATTCTGCGATTTGACTCAGCCTCATTGACGTGACCGCCGGTATCGAGGGAGTAGCTCTTGTTGGTATTAGAGCTCTTGTGCACTGCCGTTGTTGTTGTTTTGTGTGCGCCTGCGTCAGCTCGCTGCTCCTTCTCCTTCTCCGTGGCTTCCTTCTTCGCGGCTTCCCTGCGGGCCAGGGCGGCCTTTCGTTTCTGTTCTATAATTGCCCGCTGTTCTTCCGTCAGGGGCATCGTCTCTTTTGATCCCGTGTTGGAGGGAGTAAAAATATATATAAATAGTATGCAGTGGATATTGAAGGTCTCTGGTGCTGACTGACTGCTCGATGGACGCGCCAATGCCACCACCTTGTCTATCGTCGACTGGTGACTGAGTAAGGGCAACTTGAGAGGGACAAAATCCCTAAAAGTCTTGGCAAAAGTGACAAAATCAAATTTTGTCGATTATCAATCCTCAACGATATTATAAATCAACCTCCGACCCGAATTTATATCTTATCTACAAATAAATACCGTTGATACAGCACGACGTAGCGTAGAAGTCCCACATTCCCTTCTTGAAAACTCCCTCCCAATTCACTTCCCTCCTTTGAATCATCCCTCTGTATTCTACGCCCACAAACGCCACATAGTATAGTAGTAGTGACACACCAGCAACCATGGACTTCGACAGCGAGCGCATATTCTACTCTGATCAATCTCTACGTGCTCCTCCTCCTAAATTCACAGATCCATTTGCTCCCCTCCCTCCCCCCAACGAGGAGCAAGAAAATAACCCTAACAGAGACCCCAACAACCCAACTGCGGCGGAGGATGCCAAGTATAACCAAGAAAAGCTCTCCCGCTCGAACAATGTCTCTGCCAACGGCGACGTCGAGTACTCGCTCAGCGTGATCCAGCGTAATTTCAAGGAGTTCATCCGCAACTACCAGACCAACGGCGTCTACATCTACCGCGACGCCCTCCTCCAGTCCGTCCGCCGTGGCCGCAACGCCCTCGAGATCAGCCTGAGCCACCTCAACGAGTACGACCCGATGCTCCTTAGTCTGGTGATGGAGACTCCGGGGAGCGTCATGCCGGTTTTTGAGCAGGGTGCCTTGGACGCTCTCAAGACGTTTCAGCTCACCTCCCCCACCGACCCTGACGACCCCGAAAGCGAGACCCCCCAACTAACCGTCCTCCCCACCGACATCCACCTAACCCTCTCGGCCCCTCATCTCAAACCCGTCGATCTCCGTAAAATAACCTCCACCCACGTCAACAAGCTGATAAAAACTCCAGGAATCGTCATCTCCGCAACCCGCATCCGCTCCAAGGCCCGTCAGGTCGCCATAATGTGCAAGGGTTGCTCCGCCCACAAGAAGCTAAAAATAACCGACCCTTACGGAACGGTGAAGCTCCCCGGGCGTTGCCCTGAAGGCGGCAGCGACGCAGACTGCGGCATGAGCCCTTACATGGTCATGCCTGATGAATGCGTTTACACCGACACGCAGAGCCTGAAGCTTCAGGAAGCTCCCGAGATGGTCCCTACTGGAGAGGTGAGATACTGCTACGAACGATTCGATACTGCGAGTGCGAGGATTCTACGCATACCCCGACTCAACCCCAACCGAATTCTAACCCGCTACTACACTCGTTGTCGCAGATGCCGAGGAATATCCTGCTCGCGGTCGATAGGAATCTCGTTGATAGGGCTAAGCCCGGAATGAGAGTCAGCATCATCGGAGTCGCCAGCCTCTACAAGTCCAACGCGGGCGGCAAGAAGAACAGCAGCTCCGTAAAGCAGCTGTACATCAACGTCGTGGGGATGATGTTCGAGAGCTCTGGGGCGGGGGGGATCGGGGACGGACTCAGCTTCACGCCGAAGGAGGAGGAGGCCTTCATCGGACTGAGCAGGAGGAGGGATATTTACCAGATCCTTACCAACAGGTGAGCCGGGAACGCGTCAATTTTGTTCGTCATGGGGCCGCTCTAACTCGTCGCTTACCGCTCCTCCGGCTCGCCTCAGCATCGCGCCAAGCATCCAAGGCGATTACACCAAGGACATCAAGAAGGCCATAGCCTGTCAGCTCATGGGAGGGGCGGCGAAGAAGCTCCCGGACGGGATGAGGCTCAGGGGAGACATCAACCTTCTCCTTCTGGGAGACCCGTCCACTGCCAAGTCCCAGTTCCTCAAGTTCGTGGAGAAGGTAGCGCCGGTGGGAGTCTACACTAGCGGAAAGGGAAGTTCGGCGGCAGGTCTCACCGCCAGTGTCATCAAGGATTCCAGGGGGGAGTTCTACCTCGAGGGAGGTGCGATGGTGCTCGCAGACGGAGGCATAGTGTGCATCGACGAGTTCGATAAGATGAGGTGAGGCCCAAGACAGCCACTCCCGCCGCCTTTCCCGCCGCCAATATTACCCTGCTCTAACTCGTCGCTTCGCTCCTCGCGCTTCGCTCCTCGTCTCGCAGGCCCGCCGACAGAGTCGCCATCCACGAGGCAATGGAGCAGCAGACCATCTCCATCGCCAAGGCCGGCATCACGACGGTCCTGAACTCGCGCGCCAGCGTCTTGGCGGCTGCGAACCCGATCTTCGGACGCTACGACGACCTCAGGTCGGCGGGGGAGAACATCGATCTCATGACGACAATTTTAAGTCGCTTCGACCTCATCTTCATCGTCAGGGACATCAGGGACGAGGAGAGGGACAAGGCCATCTGCAGGCACGTCATGGGCGTCCACATCAACGCCGGCGACGAGGCCGCGGGCAACGTCAACGGAGACGACGACGACGACGACGACGAGACCGTCGCCGAGAAGGCCGCCAAGGTCGCCGAGAACGGGGGAAAGCTCGACATCAAGACGTTCAAGAAGTTCGTCCAGTACGTGCGCTCCAGGTGCTCCCCGAGGCTTTCGGAGCAGGCCTCCGAGGTCCTTGCGTCCCAGTACGTCAAGATCAGGGACGACGTCCGAAAGAGGTGCAGCGAGAACGGCGGCGACACCGCCCAGGTCGTCCCCATCACCGTCAGGCAGCTCGAGGCCCTGGTCCGGCTCAGCGAGTCGCTTGCGAAGATGAGGCTGGCGGCGGAGGTCGCGGCGGAGGACATCGCGGAGGCGCTCAGGCTCTTCAGGGTCGCCACCATGGCTGCGAGCGAGACCGACAGCAACAACGGGCAGGACCTCCTCGCTGCCGCCAACGGCCCCAACCGTGACGACTACGAGAAGGCCGAGAAGTTCCTCCAGAGCCGCGTCGCCGTCGGCACCACCGTCAACAAGCAGAAGCTCATCGAAGAGGCCGTCGGGATGGGACAGAACGCGAACATCATCGCCCGCGTGCTTAGGGTGTTCTGCAAGAAGGGGGAGTTTTTGGAAAAGAGTTCGGGAAGGACTCTGAAGAGGGTGAAATAGTAGGAGGGAGCGGAAAGAAAGATTAAAAGATGTGGATTGGATTTGCTATTGTCAAAAAATGTAAATGATTCTTGCCCCCCCCTCAATATCGCTTCGTCGTTTACTAACTATTGTTCACTATAAATTTTTTTCGTCACTTTCTGGTCTGATCTGGTTTTAGATTAGTTGATCACACAGCCCCCGCCTCCGACGTCGGAGGAGACGCTCTCGTTAACCTCATTGTTCTCCTCCTCCTCCTCGTGCTCCTCTACGTGGTCCTCCTCGTGTCCGAAGTCCTCGACGAGGCTCTCTCCGGTGGGGAGGGGCTCCTCCTCGGTGTGGAATTTCTTCGAAGGGGTGGCGACGCGGCGGGTGGGGGTGTCGCCCTTCTTGACGAGGTTGGAGACCTCCTTGACCTTCTCGTTCTTGTGGCCGGCGGCCTCCGATCGCTGCATGAGGAGGACCTCCCTGCGGGCGGCGGCGTCGTCGAGCTTGGCAGTGATGTCCTCGGCGCTAATGGTGTTGTTGGTGGGGGAGCGCTTCTTGGTGGCGCTCTTCTGGACCTTCTCCTGGAGGATGGCGTCCTTCTTGGCCACGGCGGCCTCTGTCTTGGCGTCGAGGTTGGTCTGGATCTGGACTCGCCTCTCATTCTTGACGGCCATGGCCTGCTTTCCCCTCTCCGCCTTCTCCCTCGTCTGCTGGCCGACGGTCATGACCTTATTGGTGATCATGGACTGACGGGCGGCGGTGGCGTTCTCGATTTTGGCGGCGGTGGTGGAGGAGATGCTGTTGGTCTTCTCGTCCTCGGCGGACATGACGCGGACGTGGGCCCTCTTGACCTCGTCGTTGTGGGTGGAAGTCTTCATGATGACGGAGGCGACGTTCTGCTCGTAGTTGGTGGCGGCGACAGTCTGCTTCTGGTCGATGGCGGAGGCGAGCTCGGCGGCCTTCTGGGTGGTGGTGGAGAAGACCTCGGTCTTGGCCTCGGAGACCTTGGCGTTGTGGGTGGCGACCTTGGAGACGATTGAAGCGACAGTGTTCTGGTGCTTGGTGGAGGCGACATTCAGCTTCTGGTCGATGGTGGAGGCGAGCTCGGCGGCCTTCTGGGTGGTGGTGGAGAAGACCTCGGTCTTGGCCTCGGAGACCTTGGCGTTGTGGGTGGCAACCTTGGACACCTTATTGGAGATGGTTGTATCGTAATTGGTGGAGGCGGTGCTCATCTTCTCGGCGAGGGCCTTGGCCTTGGACGAAAGCTCCTGCTCGTGGGTGGACTGGAGGACGTTCTGGTTGGTGGCAACCTTGGTGAGGCGCTCGGTAATTTTCTCGACCTTGCCGGTCAAGTTCTCCTCGCGCCTGGAGTTGGCGGCATTGATCTTGTTCTCGATGTCATCCTTAGAAGCTTCAGGGCTCTTCCAGCTCTCGAGGCGGGCGATGACATTGGGTTTCTGGGAGGGGGAGAGGACCTGTTGGGGAGTGGTGGGGTGGGATGGGGTGGGGAAGGGTTAATGGGGTGAATTGTGTGGAAGATGTTTTGAGAAATCACAACTCAATTTTTACCGAGTCTTGAAGCGAGCTTGCGGTGGAAATACGCGCGCTAGGGGTGAAAGTTCCGCAACGATTCGCTGATAGTATATATTTCGTTGCGATTTAGGATGTAGAAACAGCCGGAGCGGCGACATAAGCAGGGTAAAATGTGAAGTGAAATCGCAAGAATTGTTTGACGGGCCGCAGATATTTTTAATCTGAACAAGAATCAGGTTTACCGCACGGCTACGCTGAATTCATGGCTCACCTTCTTCTCAATGTCAACATCAAAGGCGACAGGGGCGTTCATAATTTCAGACATAATGGCGTTTTGTGGTTTTAATTGGATTTGATTGCTTTTTCATTCTCATTTCAAAATCCTGCACCGAACTCCTAGGAATTTTACCCAGGAATTTTACAGAAACGTAATTCTGTTTTTTATTTTTGTCGTTACGGCTTCTGATACCATCTCACGCCTATAGCGTAATCTCATAAGTGAAATAAACGTCGTTTAAAACCAATAGGACGACCCGCGCGTGTCGGCCTCTATCTCCGCCACAGCGATGCAAGCCTCTCTCGCCTCACGGCTGCTCCGCTTGGTCACCCTCTCCCTCTCTCTCTCCCTTGCCCTACCCCTGACGGTCCCTTCAAAGACAGGTGTCCAATACCCTCAGAATTTCATCAGCAAGATTATAGCTGAGCGGACTGATCCCAATGGCCCCGTGACAATGCGCTTCCCTCCAGAGCCCAACGGCTTCCTCCACCTCGGGCACGCCAAGTCCATTTGCGTCAACTTCGGATTGAACGAGCAGTTCAACGAGGACAACGTCATGCGAACGAACGTGAGGATGGACGACACCAACCCACTCAAGGAGGTGAGTGAGGGAAGAATGATTGCGGTGGAGAACAGAAGGCGTCAACGCGTGCCGTGCTTTCCTTTCATTTTCTAACTCGCCGCTTCGCTCTTCCGCTCTTCGCTCCTCAACACCTCCTTCGCTCGTCTCAGTCCCCTTTCTACGTGGACAGCATCACCAAGGACACTCGTTGGCTCATCGGAAAGGATGCCTTCCCCTCAAAGATAATGTCCACCTCTTCCTACTTCGACGAGATATACGGTTGCGCCGTGTCGCTGATCGAGAACAGCCTAGCGTTCGTGGACGATTTGTCCCCTGATGAGATGAGGGAGCTCAGGGGGACTCTGACTTCTCCAGGGCAGAACTCTCCCAATCGTGACAGGCCTGTTGAGGACAGCCTAAGGCTGTTCCAGGAGATGACAAAGGGGGAGCATCCTACCGGAAGGTGAGTGCGTCCCTCATCCTTCTTTCTTCCTAACTTTCTGACTTTCTGACTTTCTGACTTTCTGACTTTCTGACACACCCACAGCCTGACCCTTCGAGCGAAGATCGACATGTCCTCCCCAAACCTCAACCTCCGCGACCCAGTGATTTACAGGATCCTCGTCGGCGCGACGCACCACAACACCGGGGACAAGTGGAACGTCTACCCCATGTACGACTTCTCCCACCCCATCAGCGACGCCATCGAAGGGATCACTCACAGCCTCTGCACTCTCGAGTTCGAGGACCACAGGGTCCTATACGATTGGGTCCTGGACAGCCTCGCGCAGAAATGCGGTAAAGAGTTTCCCAGCAGGCCGAGGCAGATAGAGTTCAGCAGGCTCAATTTGAAGTACACGGTGCTGAGCAAGCGAAAGCTCATTCAGCTCGTGGAGCAGAATCACGTTGAGGTGAGAAGCGAGAGCTAGGAGGTTCAGTATAGATTCGCCACATGCATTGTAATCCCTTCTAACTCGTCGCTTCGCTTCTCGGCTCGTGTCGCAGGGCTGGGACGACCCTCGGTTGCCGACGCTTAGCGGGGTGCGCCGCCGCGGCTTCCAGCCCCTGGCGTTGAAGACGTTCTGCTCGCGCATCGGCGTTTCGAAGACCGACTCCAACATTGACTTTGCGGAGCTCGAGAACGTGGCGAGGGAGACCATGGACAAGACAGGTGAGAGTGGAGAGGGGATTATCGAAAATGGCAGCGTCCGCATTCAGCTCACAGCACAATTACACACACATCGCAGCTCGACGCGCCTTTGTGGTGACGTCCCCGCTTAAAGTGACAATTACCAATTACGACTCGCAAAACAAAGAAGAGTTCATCATCCCGCGCCACCCCAAGGACGAGAGCTTTGGAGAACGCACCGTCCCCTTCGGAAAGGAAATCTACATCGAGGAGTCCGACTTTTTCGACGGCGAGAACCCGCCCAAAGGATTCAAGCGGCTCGTCGCAGGTGGCAAGGTCAGGCTCAGGAACGCTTACGTCATCACCTGCGAGGAGGTCGTGAGAGATGAGAACAACAAACCGATTGAGTTGCTGTGCACGTACGACGACAGGACAGGGAACGGAGTCACGCCCGAAGGAGAGAAGCGAGTGCAGGGCATCGTCCAGTGGGTTGAGGCGACGACTTCTGTGAGTTGCGACGTCGCCCAGTACGACCGTCTCTTCAAGGCCGAGGCGCCGGGGAGCTCCACCGGAGACTTCCTCGACGATATCAACCCGGACAGTGTCAGCATCATCTCCGGCGCCAGGTGTGAGCCCAGTGTGGAGGCTGACTGCCTACAGCACCTGGAGACAGTGGAGGAAAGTCAGGATGCCGACGTGTACCACGGAGACCTTCACTACCAGTTCGAGAGACAGGGCTACTACGCCCTTGACAGCAGTAGCAGCAGGGAGAAACTTGTGTTCAATCGCGTCGTGACGCTGAGGGACACGTGGGGGGGCGAGGCAGCGGGGAAGGTGGCGAAGGAGGGAGGAAAGGAGCGGAGGAGGGGAGGGGGGGGAGGAGGAGGAGGGGGCGACGAAGTCGCAAAGGATGTAGAGAGAGTTAGTTTCGTTGCAGCCCAGGTGAAGTCGGCTGAACAGCATGCAGATGCGGAGGCCCTTCTCATTTGCAAGGTTGATGTTGGGGAGGAGGAGGAGCGGACCGTAGTCGCAGGACTCGCGGCGCACATGACGGTTGAAGAGCTGCAAGGGAAAATGGCCATCTGCGTCGCGAACTTGAAGCCCTCGAAAATGAGGGGCGTAGAGAGCCAGGGGATGCTGCTCGGAGTGGAGGACGGGGAGAACTTCGGCGGCCTGCTGGAGCCTCCACAGGGCGCCAAGCCCGGAGATGTCATGAAATTCGAAGGGTTCGAGGTCAAGCCGGACGCCATGATGAAGAGCAAGGGCGCCGTCAAGTGCTTCGAGAGGGTCGTAGAGGGACTCAAGATCAACGACAAAGGCGTGGCAGAGTGCGGAGACGGCGCAGCCATGGTCAACGCCGAGAACGGTTTGGCCGTGACATCCAGCGTCGTCGGAGGCAATGTAAAGTGAATGTGTGAATGTTGAATAAAACAAGGATTACTACTTACTTTTCTGCGAGAGGGACCGCCAAAGGACGTCGAACGTTGATTTTCGACATTTTTCTTTGCCTTCTTCTTTTCAGGCTGATTCAAGCGTTTTACCACAATTTTCACTTAAGGACTTATAAGAGGAATAATATGCCATTAAATAGGACAAAAAGTGATTTAAAATAATTTCAAAAATGATCTTAATAAGTTCCAAATCAGCCCATAGATGTTCTCATAGATATTAAATTACTCTCAGTATTCTAAATATGATGCTTAATTGGTCCAAAAAAAACTTAGTTATGAATTTTCATTGTAAACATTGACCAAGATGAACGTTTTTTGAGAATTTTAATAAATTAAAATACTTTGAGAGGTCTCAAAGAGATTAATATGAACAAAATTGAACACGAAAATACCTCAGTCTTAAGATACATTTACCTGGGAAATATTCACAACTTGTTAACCTATTCTCTGCTGCTGTGAACGTCCGCTGCTTCTCGCCTTCCTCTTGAATCTTACTGATACCAACGTGGTAGCGCTCAATTATCCCTAAGCTGCTTCAGTGGTTAATTTCACAAAAACAAAATGAATAAATCCCTCCGGCAAAGCTGCCTCATTGTCCTCCTCTTCCTCCTGCTCCTGTTCGTCCGTATCGATGCAGTAAAGCAGCCCAACGCTGAAGAAATCGAATCCTTCATTACAACACTAAAGGCATCCAAGGGCCAAACCTTTGCTGGTTTCGCAACTGGGCTCTTCTTCGGCAAGAAGGTGAGATATTTTTGTCCTTCTTATTCCCTTCAACCCCACCACCAACCCCAAAACCATCACAGCTCGAAGCGATGTTCTCATCGATCATCCGCCTCGCGCTGATATTTCCGCTCGTGACGAGCTGGGACACCGTTCAGAACTTGATCCGTAAGCACCGGAAGGGCCTTGGTCCTGTGAAGAAGCAGCTCGAGAAGGGCCTCGATGACTTCTGCTCAAGCTCCGGAAATAGCGCTTGCGACTCGCGAAAGATACGGCGAATGTTAAAAGCGATGAATATAAAAATCACGAAAGTATGGCAGCAGCACGCCAAGCCATTCATCAAGCACAACAATACCATGGTCTCTGGATTTCTTCTTGGCCTGGGTCTGCGCATGCTTTCCTATGCAATAATAACTTAACAATACACATAAATATTTACTCTATCTAATTCCAATTTATAATTCATTTGCTACTTCGCTTCACTTCACCCACCAATCCCAAACCCCAAACCCCAAACCCTCTCAAGCAACATCCCCACCACCTATCTCGACAACCTTCCCCCCCTCGCCTACCTTTCCCTCCAGCTGATACTTCCTCGCGATCCCGCCCAACAGAATCAGAACCGCAACATAGAAGATCTGAAAAACAATCTTATCGGAAGGAAAGGCCACCCTCGCCGTCCCCAACAAGATTGTGAGAAACGCTAGTCCTAGGGCGAATCTACCGGAGTTCTTGTGCAGCTTCTCCCACAGCACCCGCTTCTCACTCGCAGGCTCTGGGTGCGGCCTGAAGTAGGCATTTATTGGTTGCAGGATTCCGAGTGCCATGGTGATCACCCCGCAAGTCCCATGAATCTTCGATATGTTGACTCCCTCGGCCGTGAAGACATCGAACTGGGTGATGGCGATGAGAAATTCAGCAACCGCCAGCAGCAAACCGGTGCACTGGATAGCCTTGTGCAATTTAAACCAGTAGCCCTTCGGCTGCCTGTGCTTCAAGAATCTCGCTGAAATTACTCCCAGAGGCAGCAAGAAGCCCCAGGAAAGCATCATCAACGTCCCGTGGGCCACAACAAAACCCCGCTGCCCCCCCCCCTCGCAAAGCAGATTCGAGGGCACGGTTTCACCGCCGTAGCCGTCGCAGCCTCCCTCTGTAGCGAGGTCAACCGAGGCGACATTCAGCACTTCTACTCCGTCCTCTCCGACCCCCACCGGAGGTCCCCACGACCCTCACCCTCAGCCCATTCACGATCGACCCGTCTCCCTCGCAGGTGGAGCACGAAGTTCCCTCGCTGCGCCCCAACTGCAACGTCAGATCATTCCCGCCGGCGTCGAGCTCATAGGCCCTGCAATAGACCCCGCCGCTCTCCTCCGGATCCTTCAACATCTCAAAGCCAGAGCTGTAGCAGACGGGGACGTCCACTAAGCAGTGAACGGAGTGAAGCTCCGGATATACCAAGGTCTCTTTCGAGGGATTGTCGAGCATCGTGCCCCTGTCAATGCAGTACTTGTCCATAACATACCCCTGAAAGCAGATGGAGTTTCCCATGACTGTCCGTCAGTTGTATAATGAGTTGTCTAGAGTTTGCCTGCGGAGACTCCTTCACCTACAAGCTGTGTTTGCCTTGGCAAGTCCAACTCTTTTCCCTCAATTTGGCTCAATTCCTGGATCCAAATTCGAACGGAAACTGATCAAAATAATAACAATAATAAATACCTAGCTCCGTCATCACATCGAAAGGAAAATACCGGCGATTCAACACCAACTTCGCTCCCACAAACCAGCACCTTGACGAAAGCTCGAATCCAAATTTCCCACCGCCCCACCTCCCTCCATCCACTGCCCTCTCTCCCCTCCGTCCCCGCTCGCCATGTCACTTAATATTTCCTCCTCGTCTATTCCGGTATCCTCCCCCCGACTCTGCGCGCTATCGCCGTGTCCTCATCCTGATTCCGTCCTACATTTGGTCATTATGACCACTGCCACGAGGGCTGCAGTTTACAAAGTTGAAACAGGGGAGATTGTGAGGAGGGTGAGCTGCGTAGACGAAGTGAAGGAGCTGAAGTGGGACGAGGAAGGCGCCCCACTGCCGGATTCAAACGAAGTTGCGGGCCTGATCCTCTTCGTCATTCCCTCTAGGGGTCTGATCCACCTCGTGTCGCTGCTGCATCCGACGTACTCGGCGAGGATATCCTTGGGCCTCAAGGGCGTCTCAAGTGCGTATTTCCTCCCCGGCAGTGGGGTGGGAACGGTCGGGGAGCTTGGTGGAGTTTCAGTGTGGGACCTCGAGGGTGGCGAGGGGAGAGAGGAGAGCGGCGGAAAAGCCCTTGCGACATGGTGGGGCCAAGGCGAAGAGGCAGTCGCCATCCTCTCCAGATCCTCCTCGGTTGATTCAATCTCCATCCTCCACCCCACTCCCACGAACTACACCATGACGAAGTCGTTTCAGATTGACACCGTCGAGGCGGTCAACCTCTCCCTCACTCCTTCCCCCGTGTCACCGTCGAGCTTTCAGGTGGTGGTCGCCGACACACATTTGTCAAGCTTCTTCTTCATTTACAGCACCGGTGGACAGCTGTACAAGAAGATATCGATATGCGACCCCACTGGGCTAGGCACAAGAATGCACTCTGTCAGCGTGGACGGAGACTACGTCTCGGTGGGAACGTTCGGCCGTAAGCTTCACCTGATCAGCACGCTGAGCAACTCCATCGTCACCACATACGAGCACGGGGCCGACTTGAAGAAACTCGACCTTAAGAAGAACCAGGACCGCTCCGTCAACCACTACACGGAGTACGTTGGCGGGATCGCGCTTCCCCACGACATTGATTCCGAGGGTCTGGATGCTCTGAGCCTGAAATTCCAGCGAGGCAGCAGGTAAGAGAAATTGCAAGGAACGAAGCGACGAGCTGACGCCGAGATAACCGCCACTCGATTCTAACTCGTCGCAGGGACGTGAGGGGAAAGAGCAGGGACCTCAAGAACGGCGAGACCACATTCGAGTGCAGCGAAGAGGCAGGGAAGCTCCCCGAGAGCCAAGGTGAGGCACTGCGAGGACGAAGCCAAATCCAAATCTCAATACCTTTTATTTTCACCGCTACATTATTCTAACCCGTCTTTTAACCCCCCAACTCCTCACACTCATCGCAGCCCCCATCGACTGGGGAAAAATAGACCCCAAGCCCAAGGTCGGGGTTGGCCTAGCCAAGTTCGGGCCTAGCAGTAGCGGGCTCGTTGCGACCAAAGACGAAAGGATGTGCAACGTCCTCTGGATCTGGTCCATCGGGGACGGCCTGGTGGCGACCGTCACATTTGTTAACGTGATCAAGTCGTACACCTGGGACGGAGACTCGATTGTCGTGGTGACCGGGGGCAGTAAGGTGTACCGATGGAACGAAGAGCAGGGCGTGGACTGGTTTGACGGCGGTGCCGACAGTGAATTCTTGGGCGTGAAGATGGGAAAGGGCGGAGGCGTCGTGGTGGAAAGGCGAGGCTGCAGGATGCTGATAATCGAAGAAGTGGTAGCCCTAGGTGACGAAGAAGAAGTATAATAATGGCGGCGTAATTTAATACACGCCTCCGCTTTATGTAACAAAAATTAGGAACATTCAGCATGTTATTTAGCTTGCTCTGCCATCTCTATTAGCCTCGTGAGGGTCATGGTACAGTCAATTTTACTCCCGCTCGAAATGCCCTCGCCAATGCGAAGCGCCACAAAATCCTCGTCGCCCTTGTGCTCTAGAAGCTCCGAAACCGGGGCGTGGTACAACTCATCAGCCAGAGGAAAGGTTCCCCAATGGACCGCGATACTGTGACGATGTTGGCGAGTCGCATTTACGAGTTAGAACTGCGTATCAAACCAGCAAATTGCCATATTCCCTCACCTTGTCTTGCTCTTGACGTCCCTGTGGATGTCAACAGCGTTCTTAGGGTCAGTGTGTGCCGGGGCCATGAACCACCGCGGGTGGTATGCGCCAATTGGAATGGCCGACACGTCGAAAGGTCCGTGTAAGTCCCCGATCATCTTAAATAGCGGGAACTTCGTGGGATAGCCTGTGTCCCCTCCGAAGAAGAAGCGAGAGTCCCCGAACTTCACCACCCATGTCGCCCATAGTCGCTTATTCCTGTCCCAAGGCACGCGGCAGCACCAGTGCTGAGCCGGGCAGCACACCACAGAGAGGCCTGATGGATCCTCGACCTCTTCCCACCAGACCATCTCCTTGACTGCTTTGTCCTCAACGCCGACGCCGGTCAAAACAGATTTGGTGCCCGCCGGGACGTACCACTGTGTAACGATTGCCTTCAAAGCTTTTATCGAGGCCACGTCCAGGTGGTCGTAGTGATCGTGCGAGATGACGCAGACGTCAAACACAACCCCCGCACCGATAAGCTGTTCTATCGTGCATCCCACCTTCGTGTACCGCTTCGGGCCAACGTAGCGGGAGGGACTGCACCTGACGGAAAACACGGGGTCAGTGAGGATCAGCTTTTTACCCAGCTGCACCACGGTCGTTGCGTGGCCCAGCCAAGTGATCCTGCTCTGCTCAGAGGCTGGAAAGGGAAGAGGGACCTCTACCCGAGGAATTGTCCCTTCCTCATAGCCGTAATTGCCTCGATTTTTCGTACTCAGCCTCCCCTTTATCATCTTGAACGCATCGAAGGCCGTCTTGTCGCAAATGCCCGGGTCCCACGGAATGATGTACTTCGACTTGCTCGCTGTCTGCGTGGTCATCGGTCTGCCAGAATCGTCAAAGTTGGCAGGATTAGAACCAAGGGGGAGCGTTATCGTGGATCCGTTGTACACCACGGTCGGAGCGGGGCCCGTCTTGCCCGGGGGTAAAAATAGCGACATCTAACGTCTGCTCGTCGCTTGTGGCGCTTGAGTCTTTCTCTTTTTCAAGGGATTTTGAAGATTTCTCAAAATGTTTTAGATCCACAAATTTGAACTTTGAGAATATAAAGTACGTGATGAACTATTCGTAGGATGCTATCAGCGCCCGCATATATGTAGCATCCGGGGACGGCAAACGACGCGACGTCGTCGCGGCCGCAAAGGCAGATTATTGCACTTTGAAATCGACAAAAACGACTAGTCTGGACTTGGTTCGAAGTGGCTTGATACTCCATACTGGTCGATCGACGGGTGCGAAATGATCATCGCAGGGCCAGATTATGAATACAGTGCCCCGGATTGAACACGAAAACCGGCAAAATCCGCGTCAAAATCGTTATATTTGCTTCATTTCATTTGAATGCCCGAGCCGCCCTCCCCTCCCCCGGCCCTTTGCCTCCCATCCCAGTCGTCAGCAACCGACATTCTCACCCCCCCGGACCTCCCCTCTCGCAGTATGCCTTCGTCAAAAGTCGCCACCTACACCCACGAGGCCAACGCGGTCCTGAACACAATCACCAATGTGTGTGCCAAGCGATCGGCCACCGGCTTCACCGATGCCGGCAACCAGAAGCCCAACGCCGACGCCAAGAAGATCAAGGTCATGATGGACGGTGTGGAGAAGAGCATCAAGACCAAGGTCCAGAAGATTGTCTCGCAGAAGGTCAAGGAGGTCGATGGCGGAGAGGAGGTCGACCAGGAGGCCAAGGAGCGAGGTGAGGCAGGCTGGGGGTGAAAGCTTGGAAATGCGACAAGGGGAACTGTTGCAATATGTACAACGCCTAACAACAACCCCAACCGCACGATTTCAACAGTGGAGAAGTGCCAGGCCGAGCTTGCCGCCATTGGAGAGCGCGTCACGACGTTGAGGAAGGAGGTCGTCTCGCGGCTGGAGAAGGTGAGAAGTCGCGTGTACTGGACTGGACATCGACGCGCATCGCCGTTATTGCACTCCGTACGCAACGTCCATCGCTACTGCCAACTTCTTCGTCGTCTTTCTAACGTCCTGAACACCCCTTCGCTCGTCGCAGGTCGAGGCCGCTGAGATCGCCGCCCGCAACGACGTTAGCATCGAGGACTTCGAGGACAATTCCGAGGAGGCTAGCTCGACGACCGAGACCATCGGCTCCATGAAGCAGAGCATGACCAAGCTCGGAGCCACCCTCGTCAACCTCGCTCAGACCATGCCGGACAAGATGGAGGGCTTCGCCAAGACAATTGAGGCGGTCCAGGAGGGAGCTGACAAGACCGACGACGTCAACGAGGAGATCGCCAAGGGATCCGTACCCACCACCAACACCAACACCAGTTTCGCGAGCAACACCAACGACGTCAGCCAGGCTCAGGAGGAGGACGAGGACGAGGACGAGAGTGGCGATGCTGATGCTGAGGATATGTTCGCGATGATGGTAGGCCGCTGAACAGGGGGGGAGGCTGGGGGAGTGTAAGGTTGTTGGGGGGTGAAAACAAAAATAACTAATTGTTGTGGGTAAATTTGGATGAGAAATGAGTTAATTTCTTAAATATCTTGCTGAACTTAAAGTTTCTCGCAAGCTCTCGTCCACCTCCCCACCATCCCACCGTCCTAGTTATCGTGTAACTTTTTCTCCCTTTTTCTCCCTCCCTTCTCCCCCAATAGCTTAAAAAGCACAGGTTAAGAAGAGTTCGTGGACGCCTCAACTTATTAAATCCTGCATGCAGAAAAGTTAGTTAGAGAGAGCGGCAAAAATCGCCCCGGGACATATTGACGTACCGAGATCCACTTCCTCCTCTTGTTCCAAATTCAAACTTACAAGGTGTTGTCCTCCTTCTCGGCCTTGGGAGGAGCTCCGTTGGCATCAATGAAGGAAGCAAGCTCGGCCTCAGCGAACCTGGTCTGGGGGTCGAACATCTCCTCGTCGGCGATGAAGCACTGGAGGATGGTACTGATGGCCATGCCGAAGATGTTCATGAACATGGAGGCGGTGAACCAGGACAGGATCATGATCATGACGACGGGTCCGATGGGGGAGTTGAGGTCGATATCTCCGGCCTCGGCCTGAGAGCCCATGCCCATATAGGCAATGCCACCGGTGATAACACAGATGAACATCTTTCCGATGATGATGACGAACTCGGACACAATGGTGCAGGCACCGATGCGGGCGATGTTCCTCAAGATGAGGAAGAAGGCGTTCTTGGCGGAGGCGCAGAAGTGGGTTCCGAAGATGGCAGTCTGGATGTAGGCGTTCTTGTTGAGGAACTTCATGCACTTCTCCATGCACCACATGTAGCACTGAAGGGCGCAGAGGATGGCCTGGGCGGCCTTGTTTCCGCTCTGCTTGGCCTTCTTCTGGGCGTAGGCGATGGCGGCGCGGATCATCTTGATGATGGCGATGAGGAGGGATCCGAAGGCGGCAGTTCCGGTGTGGTAGTAGAAGGAGTCCTTGATGGAGGAGAAGACAGTGGCGGAACTGATGGTGGACTTGTCGCGGCAGAAGTACCACTTGGCGACGCACATGGCGATGACGATCTGGCCAACGGCGATGATGAACTGGGAGCTCCAGAAGTAGCAGAAGAGGAGGTACCATCCCATCTTGGTGGTGTCATCGTCGTAGATGAACTCCTGGTAGGGGATCCAGATGGCGCCGGAGATTCCGCTGCACAAGGTCTCGGTGACACCTAGGATGTCAGTGCAGATTCCGGTCGTAGTGGGATCGCCGAGGGAGGCGAGGTAGACGGCGTAGACCATCCAGACGACCATGAAGATGACGAAGCCAGCGCACTGCATGACGGGGAAGACAATGATAAGGGTCATGGCCTGGATGGCCTTGGCGGCCTCCTTGACGATGGCGAGGGCGAGCTGGATGCGCTTGCGGAGGAAGCAGATGAGGAGGAACCAGACACCGGAGCAGCCCATGAAGAAGTATCCGACGTACAAAAGGGCATCGGCCTCGGTGTCGTCGTGAACCCTGGGGTCGGCGTCCCTCCAGAGCTGCTGCTCGTTGTACGCGTATCCGCCCATACCTAAAAGCATGGCGAAGACGGCAGCAATGCAGCCCCAGATGAGGAGGAAGAGAACACCGGGGATGCGAAGGAGGTAGGTGTAGACGAAGGAAATGACCATGGCGATGCAGAAACCAGCGCCAAGGATCCAGGTCATGCCGGTCCAGAGGTCAGAGTACAGCTTGGAGAGGAAGCCCTCCTCCTCGCCGTTTCCGGCGGTGGTGCTGGCCATTTCCTCAAGGTAAATGGTGGCGTTGGCGGACAGGGAGCACCTGTTCATGAAGTCAACGGTGTCGAGGGCGAAGAAGGCATAGCCCTTACCCTGGGCGACGTAGTCGCCGGTGGGGTTGTAGCAGTCGGTGTCGGTGTTGCTTCCATCGCAACTGGTGGAGAAGTCGTAGGCGTCAGCGTTCATGGTGATACCACTGAAATCGTTGCCCCCCGTAATGGAGATGACTGATGGGTAGGTGAGGGTGAGAAGTGGTGAGATGGGAGAAGGAGGCCGAGAAAGGCATGCTATCAGCAAGCTAAGAAAAGCACGTACCTCCTTCAGTTCCGATGGTTGTGAAAGGGTCGGCAGCCGCGGGGGCTCCACCAACCTCAGAAACCTTGGGGCACTCTGAGACGCAGACACCAACCAGGGCGTAGTTGATGTAGTAAAGGTAGGGGTAATCAGTCATGTCGACGTTGTCGCCGTACTTGATTCCGCACACGTTTCCGGCGATGTCCATAGGGTTAAGGACAAGGCGGTAGTCACCGCTGGAGACGGCGAACGCTCCGAGGGCAGTCATGGCAACCCAGTGGGCGATGATGAGGAGCAGGCACAGAATGTCAGTGCATCCGCGCTGCGAGTAGGTGGGAGTGGGGAGGGGGGGGGTGAGATTTTTGAGCGGGGCGAAAGCTTGAGACTTGCAAAATTACCTTGTCCATGGGTCCGGAGAAGTCGGCCGGGGCGACCATCTTCTCTCCCATCTCTTCTTTCTTCTCTTCAGCCATCTGGGGAGAAGAGGGAGCAGGCGGGCGAAGAGGGCACAGGGGGGGGGAGGGGCGAAGATGAAATCGAGGGGGGGGGTAAGAGACCTGAAATGTAAAGTTGGAAATGTAACGTTCGTGGTTGAGCCCGGGAGGCGGTGACGTGTGCACATTTAGGGAGTGGGGGGGCAATTAGGGCGGGTGGGACGGGCGAAATTTACTCGAGGGGGACTTAAATCACATATATAGGGGGGTGGAAACTTTTTGGACCAAAAGCCGGCCGAGATTATCACATAAATCACGAACATTTGGACGCCTTGCCTTTTATGGGCGGGGGAAGATTTGGATGCCAAAAATTAGGGAGGGAACGCGCTCGCCAGTGCCGGAGACTCGATGAAGTCGCCGTTTACCACTGTATATATAGTGGCGACGGACCAGAAACCGGAACGCCCGGCCGCTTACCTTCTGTTGGATGGGGAGTGAAAATTTGAGGAGGGCAGATATTTAGGATTGGGAGACAATTGACAATACTCAAAGAGAGGAGAAGAAAGGAAGGCATCTTTTTCGAGGTGAGAGTTGGGGGAGAGGGGGGGGAATGGACTTTTGGGTAGTTTCCAAGGGCTGGGCGGGATTTCGGGACGGTAGCGACGTTTTCTGACACTTTTTCACCCTCACAGAGAACAGTTTCGTGCTAGCGCCTCGATCGGCTTAGGGGGAAGCTTTTTACCCTCCACAGACGCCCCCTCGACTCGAGAAGGGCCAGGGCCGGTGGACTTCGACGTACACGACAAGCCTTCTCAGAAGAGGGCGGGATCTTAGTTACCACATTCGTCTAGAGGGGGCAGCAGGTGAACTACCTCAGGGTCCGAAGATAGAGGGCACGCAGGATAGGAGGATAGGAGGATAGGAGGATAGGAGGACATGATGACTAAGATTCTCCTCGTTTTCTTGGTCCTGCTCTCCGTTTGCTCCAGAGGGAGCGCTGAGATACAGCCATACACTGTCATTACGAGGGATAGCTACGGCGATGGGTGGAATTGTGGTGTCTTGACGATAACCAACAAGGAGACCGACCAAGTGGTCGTTACTTCCACCGGACCTGCGGACGATTGCAAGTATGCTCCCCCCGGAGATACGTGCGAGAGGACCGAGACGATCAGCTTGGAATGCGGGACCTTTTCTGCCCAGCAATCAGGTTTAGCTCACCCTGCGGAATGCTCTTGGATTATCCAAGACGGGGATGGCGCAACCTTTGCCCAAGGATCTGGGATGAACAGCGAACTATTTTCCACTTGTACATCTCTCCGCCAAGCGTCTCCTCGGCTCCTGGACGATGATACACCACCCGCACAATTTACAGTTAGTGGGTTTGCGGAGGATTGTCCATCTAAGACTACTTTTGAGGGGGTGTATACACCTGTTGCAAAAACAATGTCGGATAGATGGTATTATAAGAGCGAAAAAGATATGTATATATATTGGGACAGCGATTGCGATGGGGCGGGCGGCACTTATTTACCTAATTTGTGGATATTCGAT
Organism: Triparma strigata; assembly: GCA_030267945.1. Classification (NCBI taxonomy): domain Eukaryota; class Bolidophyceae; order Parmales; family Triparmaceae; genus Triparma; species Triparma strigata. The sequence continues at coordinate 44,252 of BRXY01000065.1, forward strand.
AACAGTGAACCTTCCACCACTCCAGTTAATGATTTGGATGGTAAGAGAAAACGCCATGCTTTTGAAATCTTTTCGTTGAACTCACATACGCAACTATTACTTTCAGAGGACAACACTTGCGTTTTTAGTGCATATAAAACTTCTACCTCAATGACCCCCCCAATTGGAACAACCACGTGGACAGTCCACTGCGGCAGTGGCTGGATTTCTCTTTCAATAACACTCAAAATCGCAGAAGATCGTATTATCACCACCGGTGACCAGCTCTACAACACCATTTCTCAAAACGGCAATAATGTAATGTCCTCAGGAGATCGAGCGTTGATCAAATCCGGCACATACACGTGCACAACTTGTGCTGATATATATAACATGTTCGTTATCGAACTTTTCGGCAATATCGTTTGCAAGGAGGGAGGCCTAAGTTGCGTTCTCGATGGGCAGCAAACAAGGCTAGTGATGTATATACTTGGAACTGGAGACTCAAAACTGACAATAAAAGGCATCAACTTTTATCGCGGAGAAGCTAGCGGTCTCCGTGGTGGGGGAGCGATGTTCGTGAGTTCTGGATGTAAAGTTACTTTGGAGTTCTGTGCGTTCACATCTTGTTCTGCATATGGAGGTGGGGCAATATATAATCAACCCGACACAACCCTGCTCATATATGGGACAAGTTTCACTTCAAATGATTCGAATGATCATAATTCAAAGGATGTTTTGAATTCAGGAATCTTCGCAGTCTTCGATGCTTGTCCAGAAGGTTGGGTTGGCATTCCAGACAAAGGTGAGATTTAGCGGCACCACTCAATAGCCCCCGCATGATTTAACAGATTATTTCAATCAACAGGAGATGAATTGAGCGCAGCAGGAGTTGAAATAGCCGGGATACCTAATTCTTTTTCTATCGGGTCCTGTACTGTGTGCCCCTTGGGTAAAGCCGGCACGAGTGCATGGTACGACACGTTATCGTCATCGACGTGTCAAACGTGCCCTATTGGTAGATTCAGAAGCGCTGAAGTAGGACTGTGCACAATCTGCGGCGCTGGGAAGTACAATGACAACGATGGATCCGACGCCTCAGATCACGAGTCCTGTCTGTCTTGCCCGGCCGGAAAGCACTTGGCCGACGATGGTGAGACCGTCTCGTCCCACGATAATGCCGCCGATTGTACTACATGTACTTCAGGCAAGTACAGTCTTGTGGCAGCAGCTGAATGTACCAATTGCGCCCCAGGAAAGTATTTAGCCGACGATGGAATTGAAATTTCGAATCACGATGGCGAATCTGACTGCATTTCCTGCGAGAAAGGAAAATACAACGAAGAGGAAGGTGCTAGTGGTTGTGTAGACTGCGACCAAGGCAAATACCTCGATACTCGCGGAGCAAGGTCGGAAAACAGGTGCAAGCTTTGCCTCGAGGGAAAGTTCAACGACGACGTAGGCCGCACAACTCCCTGTGAAAATTGTCCCCTCGGAAGGTTTGCGCCCTCCACTGGGTACGAGGAGTGCGAAGATTGCGTAACGGGTACCTATGCCTCAACCCCAGGCTCCGACGAATGTGCTCAGTGCGAAGAAGGCAAGCACGCAGAGGGCACAGGGCTGAGTTCATGTTCAAAATGTGCCGCCGGATCCTTCACAGATTATGAGGGCGCAGTTGTCTGCACCCTCTGTTCTGGCGGAAAATATAGCGAAGAGGGCGCACAAGCGTGCACCAACTGCGAACAAGGAACAGTTAGTAGCCCCGGCTCGCCTTCATGTGCATCTTGCGATGACGAGGCTGGATTTGTTAGCCATGGCGAGGGCAACAACGACTGCGAATACTGTGGGATCGGGAAATGGGCAAACCAGGAAACCCATACGTGTGACGATTGCCAGATTGGAACATACTCTGTCGGCGGTGTCGACACGTGCCATAACTGCGAAGCTGGAAAATACAACCAACAGGTTGGATCGTCAAGTTGCCAACCGTGTGAACCCGGAAGCGTGCCAGAGGGAAGGACAGGTTGCACTAAATGCATGGCCGGAAAGTTTGCCGAATTTAGCTCTACTGCATGTTCTGAATGTGACGGCGAAGGCCAATACTCCAGCTCAATTGGCGCGGCAGCATGCTCTACAGCCCCTGCCGGAAAGAAACGACGGTTAGCCGCGACGATGTCGAGAACTGTCCCCCCGGAACGTACTCCGTTGGAGGTACGGATGTCTGTTCCTCCTGTGGATCTGATGAAACTAGCGAAGAGGGCGCTGCCGGCTGTTCCAAGTGTGCAATATGTGGTGCAGGGAACTACACAATCTCAGACTGTACGCCTGACATGGAGACCCAGTGCGGCATCTGTTTGAAAGGAACCGCATCATTGGGAGGAGAAGCGACGTCATGTACTGAGTGTAATGGCGATGGAAAGTATTCTGATGAGAATGGCGCTAGCGTTTGCAAGACCGCACCCGCCGGAACTAAGCCGAACACTGACCACGACGGAATTGTTCCTTGTCCTGCGGGGAGATATTCACTAGGAGGCAAAACTGAGTGCACCCCTTGCGACGAAGGGAAGTTTTCAGGAGAGGGTGCCGTTGGCTGCACAACCGCATCGACCTGCAGCACAGGGAGCTATATCAAGACCCCCAGCACCCCAACGACTGACGCATTTTGCGAGTTTTGCTCCCCAGGCAAGGCTTCCTCGTCAGCGAACCTTGGGTTCTGTCAAAATTGTGTAGAAGACGGCGAGTACGCTGACGTGCAAGGCTTATCAACATGCAAGTCTGCTCCTGCTGGATTCAAGCCTACATTAGATCGCACAAACATTGAGCCTTGTCCAGCCGGAACCTTTTCGATCGGAGGCCAATCCGTGTGTACGGCTTGCGATCTTGGAAAGTTTTCCGACTCAGAGCAATCTTTAGGCTGCACGCCATCTGCCGCCTGCGAGATGGGCAAGTTCATCGCTTCCGTCGCAACGCAAACCAGTGATACTGTGTGCGAAGACTGCCCTAGTGGCAAGGCGTCGTCCGCCATCCGAGTCCAGCATTACGGTGCCTGCGGCGGCGGTAAAGAGTCATACAAATGCACATCAAATTCCATAGAGACCACCCTTCTGGACGACATTCAAGTCACAGCCGTTCGGTGTTGTTCAGATACTGAAATCGGAGGTTGGGTGCGAAGGCCGAATCAGAATGACCCAGGCTCCTGGTGCACGATCTGGAGCGAGTCCGACTCGTGGGGCGAATGTCAGTACCTTGACCTTCCGGGGGCTGTTGCTTTCTGCGCCTCTGTGGGAGGGAGGCTCTGCACGAAAGAAGAAGTCGAGATTGGCTGCGCTGAGGGAACGGGATGCCACGGAATGGACGAGTCACTGATCTGGACGTCCACCTCAGAGACTGTGCGTACCGGCCAATTTGATTGCACTCTGTGTACGGGGGAGGGAGAATACTCAGACGCCCCAAAATCGGCGGCCTGCAAGACCGCGCCTGCCGGTTCAAAACCTAACGCCCTACACGACGGGATCGTCCCCTGCGAAAGGGATACGTTCTCTATTGGGGCCAGCACAACTTGCACTCCTTGTGGGGCAGGAAGCCATTCAAATCTTGGATCTTCCGCGTGCGAGCAGTGTCTTACTGGCAAGTACTACAACGAATCGAGCAACATGTGTATGGATTGTCCCAAGGACACATTCACTGTCTCTGGAGCGACCAACGTTGAAGGGTGTGAGGCATGTGCTGCCGGAGCACACTCGAAGCCTGGCGCAGGTTACTGTGAGCAGTGTCTGACCGGCAAGTATTACGACGAATTGAGCAGTGAGTGCTTAGACTGTCCTAAGAATACTTTTACCATCTCCGGCGCGACGAACGTAGATGGATGTGAACCTTGTGCTTCTGGATCCCACTCAAAGCCTGGCTCCGGATACTGTCAGCAATGCTTGACTGGCAAGTACTACGACGAATCGAGCATTTCATGTTTGGATTGTCCCGAGAACGCTTTCTCTGTCTCTGGTGCATCTAACATTACTGGGTGCAAGGCGTGCGCTTCTGGCGGACACTCCAAACCAGGCTCCGGCTACTGCGACCAATGTTTATCGGGCAAGTACTACGACGAAACGAGCAACGACTGCCTGCTCTGTCCCGCTGGAAAGTTCACAGCAACCGGAGGAACCGGAATTGAGGAGTGCGAAGTATGCCCTGAGGGGTTCTACAGCTCTGAATCAGGCTCTTCGACTTGCTTCACCTGTGACCCAGGAACGTACACGAACAAGAACCAAACTGAGTGCCTATTATGCCCTGCCGGGGAATTTTCTGGCGTCGCGGCGTCCGTGTGCACTCTCTGCGAAAAAGGAAAGTATGCCGAGGGCAAGGGCAACGAGGCGTGCACTTTTTGCGACGACAAGGATACCCTTGTTGGTTCCATCACGGTTAAGAATGGAACCACATCTGTGGACGGGTGCATCTGCCAGGCCGGCGAGTACGCATTCAGCGAATCATCTACCGACAACAGTGTCTGCCAGGACGTACCTGAGGGCGTAAAAATAAATAAAGAGGGCATGAAGACAATCACGATGGATCTCGAAGAAGGGAGTTGGCGCTCGTCGAAGGAGAGCTCTATTGTGCTGCCTTGCCTTGCCACCGAGCACTGCTTGGGAGGCTCAGACCTCACAGAGTTATGCAAGGACGGGCACACAGGCCCCCTCTGCGCCGTATGCGAGGATGGTTACGCTAGCATTGGCAGCGGCGCCTTCCTGAGTTGCACGAGCTGCGAGGACGGTGACGCGTTTGTGACAATAGTAGTCGGGTTGACCACCTTCTTCGGCTTAGTTTTCTTCTTGATTTGGCTGAGTTACCGCTGCGTCAAACGATACGACGAAGACGAGATTGCCCTTACTAATAGAGACAGTGCTCAGGCGAAGCGCGGCGAAATAGGTCAAAAGATCCACAGCAAGATTGACACCTTTTTGGAGTTCTACGTAGAAGCCCGTCCGTACTTGAAGATCGTATTGAGTTACTTCCAGATCGTTGGGGGCCTCGCCTTTAATTTCGACATCGAATACCCCGAAATGTTCACAAAGTTCTTAAAAGTCCTCTCGGCCATAGTGAACCTCGAGTTTTTGAATATGATGCCCCTAGGCTGCATAAAGACTTTGAACTACCACCACATGTTGATTATTTACACCATCACCCCTCTAGTTTTTGGAATCGCGATGGTGTCATTCTATCACCACCTGAAGCGTGTAAAGAAGGTCAAGGAGAGTAACACCGTCTTTGGCTGGTTCCTATTCATGACCTTCTTAATCTTACCATCGTTAAGCACTCGGCTCTTTAACACGTTTGCATGCAGGGACTTCGACGGGGACTACGGGAGGTTCTTGAAAGTGGACTTCAGCATCGACTGCGACTCGGCCGAACACCAAATCTTCAGAATCTACGCCATTGTGTTCATAGTTCTCTACTGCATCGGTATCCCCGCCATGGTAAGATAGAAAATCCGAAGAAGATGTGAATATGTTGACCTTTTTTCTAACCCATACTTTCCCAACCCCCAAAAACAGTATGTTAGGGAACTATGGGGGATACGGAAACTTCTCGACCCTGGGCAGGTGAGAAATAGCTTTCGGAGGAGCGACGCGACGAGCTACTCTTAACGTTTCTAACTCATCAACGTCAATCTTCAGGCACGCTTGGAATCACGATATGGAATCGACGACGGTATGGCCAAGGCGATTGAAGAGAGGGAGCGGCTCGAGGAGGAAAACCCAACCATCAAATCGCTGAGCTTTTTGTACGATGCTTACGAACCGAAGTATTACTGGTTCGAGGTCGTGGAAACTTTGCGGAAGCTCATGCTCTCGGGAGGTCTGGTCATCTGGGGTTCCGGCAGGTAAGGGAGACGAGTCACTTGGGAGGAGTGAAGTAACGAGTTGTAAGCGCTAGTACGACACAGCCTCATTCACCCCCTGCCCTATTCTAACTCGTCAATATCAACAGTCTCAGCCAAGTCGTCGTGAGCATGCTAATATGCTTGGCGGCGATGCGAATTTTCGCCGGATGCGAGCCGTACATAAAGTACAGCGTAGACGTGTTCAATGAGATGAGCCAGTGGCAGATCTTCTTCGCGATGTTCGCGGCGCTGTTGATCCGCGTCGACGAGCTGAGGTCGGTATCCAGTGACCTCAAGAAGAACAAGTCGTTCGACGTGGTGCTGTTGCTGACGCAAGCTCTGGCGCCGGCGGTGCTGGTCTTGATGGTTTGCCTGAAGGGGCAGAGCATCAAGAACTTCCTGAAGAACTCTGCCTCTCTCTTTGGTGGTAGGGGTGGTAGGGGGGATGAATCAGATGACGTTGAAGGTGGGGGTGGGGGTGGGGGTGGAGGTGGAGGTGGAGGGGACGTTGAAATGAACCAGCTCAACAACCACAAGCACCACCACCACAAACGCAGAAGGCACAAGCAAGACAAGCGAGTCACAGTGATAGGGCACGACAAGTACCACACCGACGAGTTCAATCTGGATGACGAGAGGAGGACCTCACACGCGGTTCGGATCGACTCGGAGGGAATGCTGGCGGTCGCGAAGCCGGCGAAGCCGCCACCACCGAAGGCGAGGAAGGAAGAGGCGGGTGGAAAAGTCGTCAAGGGCCAAGTAGTGAAGGAGAATTCCGATGGTCTGCTGCAGTTGAAGCCGAAGGCCGCCAAAGTCGAAGGTGGAGAGAGGGAGAGTTTCGGAAGAGACGACCTCAACAGGTACAACGTCTACGCCAGCCCCGCAGCCGCCCTCAAAAAAGGGAAGGGAAAGAAGCCTGGGAAGGGAATGAAAGTTCCTCCGCCCCCGGATTCCAAGCCAAGCGCGCCTGAGAGGGTGAAGAACCCGATGTTCTCCGAGGGAGGGTTGCCCGGAACGAAGAAGGAATATTCTTCTGAGTCGGATGACGACATGAAGCCCCCGGCTCGCAAACCGGCTACGAGCGAACCGGCCGCTCCGCCACCTCCCCGTCCCTTAAGGGCTCCAAGCATGGTCGAAGACAACGACAACTCCATCAAACCACCTACCTCCCCACCTCCCCGTCCCTTACGCTCTCCAAGCATAGCCGGTTCCTCCTCCTCCTTCGACGAAAGCGACTCAGACGACCCCCCCCCC
>BRXY01000065.1:51390-77308 GCA_030267945.1 Triparma strigata
CCCCAAACCACTACCCTCAAAAGGCTGGACGAAATTTTGGGACGAAAAACAACAAGGGTTTTACTACGTACATGAAGACGGAGTTACGAGTACGTGGGATAAACCGGAGGGGTATGTTGACAAGTACGAGTATGTAGAATAATATGTAGAGTAATATGTAAAAAATAGAATATTTAGGTAATTGTAAAAATACGTTGCGTGCTTTGTGTGTGTTTTAAAAAAGTCCCCCCCCCCCCTCAAAAAAAAGGTCACTGAAATTTCTGTCCCGAATCAAATTCCCCCATTCCACTATCCCCCTTTCCGTCACTCTCCCACCCAACTCCCTGCGGTTCTAAAACTTTATCAATCAAACCGTATTCAACAGCTTCTTCAGCCGTGAGGTAAAAGTCACGTGATAGGTCTTTGTCTAATTTTGAAGATGTTTGGCCAGTCATTTTAGATAGTTCAGTTGTTACGGCGCGGTTTTGTTTCATTATTTGGGATACTTCAAGTGCTATATCACTACCACGAAATAAATAGATAGATAAAGAGAGATTTCAGTGTTAGAAAAAAAAGTCATTTTCCCCCAACGATGAATAATTATATCTCACCTGGCTTGACCTCTGACAGGGAATTCCATGAGACCTTGTTTCTGCATTAAGAACCTAGCGTTAGGTAACGCGTACCTCCTTCCAGGTGTCCCTGCACTGAAAACGTTATAATTGTTCACCACATCGATTCGTTCCATCGTGTTAGAAACGTCAATATACGTCTTCCCCACCTTCATCTCGAACGTTTTGTTATTTCTTATATATCTCACCTACACAAAAACGCCCCCATCCCAACGCTAAAACCTAAATTCAACGTACTAACCCCCATCCCCCCTTCCTTCAAACTCTCAATCGTATCATACAACGCCATCGTACTCCTAACCTCCCCCCCGACCCCATTACAATACAACGTAATACTCTTGGTTGAGTCTTCGTTACGGAGGTAGAGGAGGATTGCGATGAGGTTGTTAGCGATGTCGGAGGTTATGTAACCGGTTATTAGGAGGATGCGCTCGCGGAAGAGACGTTGGGTTAAGTCCATGAAGATGTATTGGTCGCCCATTTTGTAGGGGACTGAAGGGGGGGGGGTGGGAGGAGGTGAGAGAGGGTTTGGTTGAAGGGGAAGAGATGAATAAGAAAGACGAGAGAATGGAACGGTATTATATATATATATATATATATATATATGTTAACGTGGGGGTTCTAACTTGTCGCTTCGTTCCTTCGGTAGTCCTGTCACGCGAGCGACGCTCCTGGCTTACCTTGAGGAGCAGGTTTCATTTCAATCGGCATACGGGTTACTGAAGCTGAGGTCAAAGTCATTGGATCAGTGACTCGTTTGAACATAGGGTCTAAGTCAATGTTTTTTGAGGAGAGATAGGAGTAATCGGTTGAGGAGTAGAGGGAGGTTGAGAGGGGGGAAGGAGGAGAGGTAGGAATGAACGAGAAAGAGGTGGGAAGGAGGGCTAGGAGTGTAACAATAGATGCTATGCGAGTAAACTATGATCCAGTGTGTTAGTATCGATCAATTTAACATTGCATGTAATGGACGTCGTCTATATGTTGTTTAATCAATGATATATTGACAAAGATTTGAGTGAGAGTCGCAAGCAGCTTTTACATTCCTCGAATGAGGACATCATATATCAGAAGAATACGAGCCGTATTTCAATTTAAAAGAAGGCAAAGTGAAAGAGAATAATACTACATCACACTACATGAAAGGCTCACCATTTTATGCAAAAATTAAATTTGATGACAGGGAGCTCTGCGATTATTTGGCCACTACTGCTGAGAAAACGTTTTCAAAGGGTGGTCTTTATTTAATCATCATAATGGCGTCCCCGACACATCGTTTATTAACCTTCTGCATTATAGCATATTCGTTCCACCATGTATATAGTTTCTACATTGTACAATCGACGTTATCATCCTCAAGACCTTCCCTAGAGCAAAGTTCTTTTTCATCCTTGAGAATTCCTCAAAAGACCTGCTTAGCATCCTCCCTACCGCCCCGACCCACTTCAAAGTCAAACCTCAGCCTCGGTAGATCGACTAAGAAGTCTACAAGCTTAAAATATTTAAACTATGAGCTTTACAATGATGTAGCACAACCCTTTCAGAAAACAAAAGGGGTAACGACAAAGAGGTGAGTGAGAACAAGGCATTTCATGACACCATTTCATGACATGACGACTTCTCGTACTGCAGAAGTCGCGATCCGCTCCTCGCTCCTCGCTCCGCTCCCTCGGTACTCGCTTCGCTCGGTACTCAAACTAATCACCAATCCTAACTCCCCTTCTCCCCCCCCCCTGCAGTCCTTCCCCCTCAACGATCCTCTCCTGCATAACCTCCCTAACCGGCACAACAGTCGGCGCCACCCTCTTAACCTTCCCCCCCCTCGCCCACGCCTCCCCCCTCCCTTCGTCCCTAATCTTCCTCTCCTGCTACTCTCTGAATCTCCTAAGCGGCCTCGTCCTAGTGAAGCTGTTCGTGGAGAGCGAGACGGACAACTTTAAAGACCTCACGGAAAGTATATTGCCTAACATATCGAAGCCAGTGCAGCTCGCGAGCACGCTCATGAACGGCAGTATTCTAGGTGAGAGAAGGGAGAGAGAGGTCGACTCTTCATTTGTGAATTATAACAATTTATTGAACAATTACTAACAAACAACCCCCTCATCATCTCTTCACCCCAAAAGTCTACTGCCTCCATTCCTTCCCTCCAATCCTAAACTCCCTCCTCTCCCTCCCCTCCACCCTCCCCCTCTCCACCTTCGAATCCCTATCTTTAACAACCCTCACAATCCTCCTCTGCCTCTCATCCTCGAAAACCGTCGACAACTATAACAAACTATTCGTAACAGGAATGTTCAGTACTTTCCTCATTCTATGTCTACAATCTCATCCTGACGTTCCTGACGTTACGACTGAATGGTCATCTCTTAAATCATTTTTACCTTTAACGCTTTTAGGTGGCGTCTATCAAAACATGATCCCCCACTGCATCTCGTTAATAAAAACCGACCTTACCGAGGACAATAAATACGGTCATTATGTAAATGAAAATGACTACGTAATTAAATGGAGTAATATTGTTATTGCAGCTGGTAGTTTAATACCAACATTAATGTTTATAATATGGTGTATGATAGATTCACCATCTTCAATCGTCAACACAAGTTGGTTCGAGATTATGGTTATACTTAGTAGTACAATTGGATGTATGGTTAGTTTGAAGAATGAATTACCTGAAATAAAAGGTTGGAAAAACACGGTTTTTATGGGAGGTTTAGCAGGTTCTGTTGCGGTTGGGATGGGAGGCGGGCTTGGGGGGGAGGAAGTTCTGGATTGGGTAGGGGGGGGGATTGTGCCGTTTTTGTACTTTGGATTGCCGGGGGGGATGAAGGCTGTGAAGGAGAGGAGGGAGAAGGATGGGGAAGGATGAAGCACGTTGGACGTATTTGTAATATAACCTTTCTGGACATATTTTTGTTGTGATGTAAAATTGAAGGCCTTTTTTGGTTTTTTTATTCTTTTCCTTCTGATTGTAGATCTAGCGAACCTACTGTCGCGCTTAGATCGTTCTCCTCCTCGTTATCTTCTCCTCCCTCTTCATCTGTTTCGACGTCCTTTTCGACGACCTGCTCTTCCATGAAGCAGTGGAAACGGACGGTTCCGATGAGGATCTCGGCGCCGTTGGTTATCTCGAACTGGGGCGAAAGAAATCGGGAGAGTTGTTGATGTTAGAAATTAAGGTGGCTGGAGGTTAAAAATTAGGTATATAGTATATTATTCAGCTCACCTCCTTAGAAGCCTTATGCATAGGGCTGAGCCTGAGCCACGTTCCGTTCGTGCTCGACCTCCCGTTCTTCCCGTCCTGTATATAATAGCTCCCCCCCTTGTAGCTCACGTGCGCGTGCTCCCCGCTTATGGAGCTGTCGAGGCCCACGACGTTGGAGTCGACGGTCTGGGAGAAGGAGATTGAGTTGCAGGTCTTGCGACCTAGGGTAGCGCCGGAGGGGGTTACGGGGTAGATTTTACCCTGGATGGGGGTGCCCTCGGGGGCGAAGCACTTGCAGGAGAGGCCGGAGGGGAAGTGGTAGTTGTCCTCGTCGTCGAGGGAGAGGTTGGCGTTGTAGTCGTTGGGGACTTGGGTGTTGCCTTCTTCGTCTTCTTCTTCGTCGTCTGAGTGGGATTTGGCTTTCGACTCCTCTCCCTCAAAGTCGGGGTTGTGCACGGTGCCGTCGCCTTCTGAAGCCTCTTTGACGCCGGTCTTAATCTCGCTCTGCGATACGCGTTAGATTAGAGTAGAATAATGAAGAAAACTCGCATCAAAAGTTCGCTTTTCATCTCCGCCCATGTTTTTTGATAGCATTCTTATACCAGATTATTTGTTTATACACACCATGGCCTCGCTTCGCTCGGGCCTCGCTTCGCTCCGGACTCCTCACCTCCTCCCCCGGCCTACTAAAAACCAGCTGATGCTTCCCAACCATAACCATCATCCCCCTCTTAACCCTAACCTCGTTATCCTTAACCACCCTGACGAACGTCCCCCCCGCGCTCCCCAAATCCATGACATAGAAACTACCCGAGCGGAACTTTATCTCGAAGTGACGGCGGGAGACGGTGGCGTCGCTGAACTGAATGAAGTCCCTACCCTCAGTCTAACGACCCATCCCGAGAGACGTTCAGCCGTTAGTAAGAGCATAAATTAAAAAAAGTCTCGACGTCTCTCTGCTCTCACCTCTTCCTTCGGTCTCCTCCTCCCTCCAATAACCCCTTGCACGTTCGCTCTAAAACTCTTCCCATTCCATTGACTCTCCACCGGTCCCAAACACTTGCAAACCAAAACATTCTCCTTAACAAGTTTAACCCTCTGAAGAGGTAAATCCCCAGAACCCGTGTCTTCACAGAAAAGAGCAGGAGAAGATGAGGAAAGCAAGTCCGAGAGGAGACGCTTCAAGGTTATGTTAGGGACGAGGGATTTCGTGGGGAGTTGGGAACCGGTTTTAGGAGAGGTAGAGTGGGTTTTTAACCAACGCTCGATGGCGGGGCGGTCGTAGGTGTGGCCGTCGCTGGAGGAGAGAGAGAGAGAGGTTAGAAGTTAGAGAATTTTTGAAGGGGGAGGAAGGAGAAGAAGTGCATTTTCTTTCACCTGGCTATTACTGGGTCTGTTATTAGGAGACGGGTTATGGGGCAGAGGAACTCGTCGCGGAGTTTCATGCCGAGGGGGATTAGGAGGCCGCCGTTTTTCTTGGCGGGGGCGGACTTGACGGGCTTGGAGGAGGAGGGAGAAGACATTGGAGGGGGGAAAGGACGGTTTGGAAACAGGGGGGTTTGAGAGGGTGAAGAAAGGAGGATATCGAGGAAGTTTTACAGACGATTTAAGAGTTCCCGGATAAACTATGGGCAGTTATCGAGAATTTCCTGAATCTATATGCCCGTTTGTCGTTATATTCAGTATTTGTCAAGGCAATTAGTGTCAAAAAGGTTTTCGAGTTTTGCTCTGTGCTGAATTGGAGAGAAAATAACCTATACGGTGGGTTCGGGATACTCTCTACGGACGCAGAGGCAGAAAGAGTGCAAACTGGAGGGAAATGGATGGTTGTGTGAAAAGTCTGAAGCGCGTTGAGCGTGAAATGTACTAGTTTCCAAATCGCTGGATATTCATAAAATTTATTTTCGGGCTGCAATTTACGACCATGGACGAGATAAGGGAGATTCGAGTGCTAGTTCTAGGCGATGAGGGCGTAGGTGAGACGTCAGTATTGCTTTGAGTTAGTGTAGAGTCGTGCAGAGTCTATGATAAGCATGGAAAGGGAAGAGCTCCGAATTTATTTTGGGAACTTGCAATCTTCTGCTGCATAATATCGTGAATTACAGCGTAACTGAGATAACATATTATAGTGCCGCTTATGAATGGACATAATGTTGTGTATAAGCACTCAATTTCTGTTATATAAATACTGCTAAGTAGTATATTCTTCAATTCTGCAGCTGCGTGCTGGAAGAAAGTGTGCTGCGAAGCCCATCATCATCACCATCATCGACGCAACGTTAACACAAGCCCTCCCCCAGGCAAATCCTCCCTCATAAGCACCTACGTCTCTCAGATCTTCTCCCCCGTCCCTCCCAAGATGATTCCCATCCTCGTCCCGCCCTCCCACGCCCTCCCCTCCGTCAGAGCAACGATCCTCGACTCCTCCACGGCGGATCCTATAGATTTGAACGGGATAGACTCCGCGGTCCTCGTGTACGACCTGCACAGGCAGAGCACCTTCGAGAGCTTGGAGAGGGTTTACCTGCCCATTATTGCGGAGAGAAATATACCTACTATCCTTTGCGCTAGTAAAGTCGATAAGGTGAGTCGTCTCATCACTCGATTAGAAATGCGCGAAATTCTAACATCTCATCTTCTTTGTTGTTCAGGGCACGAATCCTCCCCCCGCCCTCCTCTCCCTCCTCTCAAAATACAAGTTCGTCCACTGCTGCATCTCCGTGTCTTCCAAGACTCTCCTGCAGATAAACGAGCTCTTTTTAACGAGCATGGCAATCATATTGTACCCTCTGCCGCCGCTTTTTGACCTGACGACCAGCGAATTGAAACCTTTGGGTAAGGGGAAAGAAAAGAAAAAAAAGCGAAGCCGATTATTTCATTCTAACTCTGTCGTCCCCGCAGCCGTAAAAGCCTTCCTCCGAATCTACCGCATGTACACCTCCCTAAAAACCCTCCCCGACTCCTCCCTCAACACCTTCCAAACCCACTACTTCTCCGCCCCCCTCCTCTCCGACGACATCCTAGGCCTGAAGAAGATCGTCTCCAAGTCCTCCCCCTCCAGCCTCTCAAACGGCGACTTCACGAAAGAAGGTTTTTTGAATATATTCAAAATGTTCATCATGAGGAACCAGCTAGAAATGCCTTGGACGGTATTGAAGGCTGAAGGCTACGCTGTGACGGAGGAGCTGACTTTGGAGTGTCCCGATTTTAAGTGGAAGGGTAGGATGCCTGCTAGCGCTGAGAGGTTTTTGGAGGGGATGAAGGACGGCTGCGGGGACGGGAAGGGGGTGGATATTCAGAGGGTCGTGGAGGTTATTGAGGGAGGGGTGCCTTGGGAGGAGGGGTTCTTTTTTGAGGGGTGTTGGTCGGGGGTGGGGGGGGAGCTGGGGAGGAGCGGGGAGGAGGAGGGGATGGCGGGGAGTATCATTGTGCCTCCCGGAAGGTGAGACCGCGGGTCACGTGTCACTTCGCTCCTCTCGCTGGATGCAGTATCTAACGGAATCGATTCACGCTCGTTCGGCAGCCCTCGTCGGACTCCCACGCAGCCCCAGCAACAGCAGTACGATTCCCGCCTCGACGACAGCACGGCCCTTCTCGACGGCGGCAGCATCCTGCTAGAGGGGGAGGAGGGGTCGGAGGGAGAGGAGAGGATGATGCCAGCGGACGAATTCGTCGACGCGTACATCTTGTCGTACGACGTGGCGCCGGTCAAAACCCTAAGGCACATTCACGCTCTGGGGTGGAGAGGCATTAAGGAAGGAGAGAAGGAGAGGTAAGAAGCGGAAAACGACGGAATTTCGGTGGACGAGACCGCAACACAATTCTAACTCCTCAAACTCCTCAGCAAATACATAAGGATACGAGTCCTCACAGGTGACAGCTCCACGGGAGACAAAATCTTGAGCGTCGTCAGCCGCTACAGGAATAATAGGGTCGTCGTCACGACCGTGCCCTGGGGCTCTCAGGACAAGGGCAACGACGACGATTTCGACCTCACCGTCTTCGTCATCGTCGAGGGGAGGGACGCAGTTATCGAGGAGGCGCTGGAATGCTGCAGGAACCTGGGGAGGGAGAAGCGAAGGTGCTTCGTGAGGCTAGAGGACGGGAGCGTCGACCTCGGGGAGAGCAACGCCGCGGGACGGTGCGAGGCCGTCGTCAAGCACTGCCAAGAGAGGGACCTCGAAACGCCCTTCATCAGCGAAGAGGAGGGCGACGCAGTCGCGTGGCTCGTTGAGTGCGCGACCTCCGAAGGCGGAGAAAGCGACAAGCGCGTCAAGCCCTTCGAGAAGGAGAGGAGGCAGGCGCTCAAGAGGAGGAAGATGTTCAAGTACGGCGCTGGATTCGTTGGGGTGCTGGTGCTGGGGGTCGCGGGGCTGACCGTTTGGAAGAAGAACGCCAGAGTTAAGAGTCTCCTGGAAGGCATAACGGACGCGATTGGGATATCGAACAAGAGTGTGAGTGCTAGAACGGGTGCTACAACTACAACCTCGGCATCGATAATAAAGAATGAAAGCTGAAAAACAAACTTATAAGTTATTTAGGAATGAGTTTGTCTCCTCGTCCCTTGTTCTCCCCCCCTCCCTTAGGCCGTTTGCCCTTTGCATGGCCCTGTTGAACAGGTCACTCGGCTGCGCCACAATGTTTGCCGCACCCGTGAAGAGTGAGTTCAGGTCGATTGCCTCGGTATTCTCGTCGAAGTCGAAGGTCTGCAACGGAAAATTGTTAGCGGTTTTTAAGGTGCAGCCGAGAATAAGAGCGTCTCACCTTCTTGACCCTAGAGTAGAACCTAAATATCTCCCTCGCCGTGTAGAGGCACATCGAGCTCGCCACCAAAGCCGTCTCCCAGTGCAGTATCAGAAAGCAAGCAAAGAAAGCCGCCGATATCGTCCCCACCAGCCCCTTCCCGAACTTGGAGAATATACGAGCCCTCTCGGCGTAAAGGCCCTCGGTGGCGACGATCATGCTACCGTCGGGTCCTCTTAAAGCAAGAGAAGTTCCCAGCACGGCCAATACTGTTGTAGAACTAACAACGATTATATTACAGCAGAGGGCGTAAACGTTGCAGGTATAGTAAAGGAACTTTACTAGTCTAGGTAAGTAGAGGAGCGCGGCGGGGGAGGCGGAGAAGTCTGACGACCACAGGGGGGGCTGGAATTCTAAGACGAGCCGAGGAGCGAAGCGACGAGTTAGAATATTGATTCGACCCGGTTTTGAAAGTTACTACGAGCACCTCTAACGTTCTCACCTATGAGCATGGTTATGTTACAGGCGGTAAGCATCGCGGCTTGTGTCCCTACAGTCATTAGGTTAGTGTGGTGAAGTTGAAATTCTTTCTCTTTTAATGCCGTAGCCTGCTGCTTGAGGGCAGACTGAAGTTGGAGTTTATCGGCCTATGGAAGGTTGAGTGTTTTAGATTGTGTAGGGTTAGTGGAAGCGGAAATAAGGATTGAGGAGCGGAGAGAATGTTTGTTAAACGGTGAAATACGGAACGGACGGAAGTCAACTATACGATTTAACTTGACGCGCGATAACCATGAGATCGATCATCGACACGTCGCGTTTACGGTGGTAGGAGTGGAAGCTGCAAACGGCCTCGATAATTCGTTTTGGCTCTGATTTCTTTTGGAGCTTGGAATTCTTTTATTACGTGGGGTTTGGTTATACCACTGCCGTAATGTGGTAGCTATGATGAATCTGAAGGGGCATACTTACGGCGAGCATTTTTCTTGTATGCTAATGAAATTATTTTGGGACTATCTGAAAACAAAAAGCAAAAAAAAAAGGGGAAAAACTGGAAAAATTTAGAGCCATCAAACGATGGTGTCAATTGAGAGAAATAAAAAAAGGCTGTAGATTAGAACTTTTTAAAACACATCCCTCCCAAACCCTCTACTTAACCCCTCAAATCCCCCCTTTTAAATAAATCCCTCCGGCACGCCTAACAATTAAACTCCCTCAATCATTTACTTTCCCATAGTAGGCATAACAGCCCCACCAAGGTTCCCCTTATACGTCCAGTTGCTCGTAACGGTTTTAGCCTTCGTAACGAACTTAACCCCTTCCTTCCCATAAAAGTGCAAATCCCCTCTAATGCTCGCCCTAGAACCCGTGAACGAGAAGAACGGCAGAGGAACGGGGATCGGAACGTTAATACCCACCTGCCCGCAGTCGATCTTATGCTGGTACATGCGAGCGGCCGGTCCTGAGGTGGTGAAGATCGAGCATCCGTTGCCGTAGGGGTTGGAGTTCGTTATGGCGATGGCCTCTTCGAGGGTGTCTACGGAGAGGCAGGTTAGGACGGGACCGAAGATCTCCTCGGTGTAAGCGACGTTGGTGGTGTTGGGAACGTTGAGGACTGTGGGTCCGACGAAGTTACCGTTCTCGAAGCCTAGGGGCGAATAAGCGACTGGGGTCAGAATAATGAAAAGAGAACGTTCCACCGATTGGCTCTCGATACTACGAGAGCTCGATAATAAACGTTCGCGACACCTCACCTTCGACCTTGACGCCCCTGCCGTCGATGAGGCACTCCGCCCCCTCGTCGATGGACTGCTGTATGATGTCCTCGCACCTGTATTTAATTGTTAGAAAAGATAAATAAAAAATACTCCAACAACAATTGTTGTTTCACGTCCTCACCTCTTCTTAGCCTCCGGCGTGATAAGAGGTCCAACCTGAACATCCTCATCAAACCCACTCCCAACCTTATACTTCTTCGCCTCTTCAACAACATCCTCAATCCACTCCTTACTCTCCCCCACAAACACCACAACACTCAACGCCATACACCTCTGCCCGGCCGCCCCGAACGCCGCCCCAGCCAACGCTTTAACCACGCTCGAACGGTCAGCGTCAGGCATTATCGTAGCATGATTTTTAGCGCCGAGATTAGCTTGGACTCTTTTACCGTTTCCTGTGCCTCTAGCGTGGATGTATTCTCCAGCTGCGTTACCTCCTACGAAGGAGATCGCTTTGATGTCGGGTGCGTCGCAGATGAAATCGACAGTTTCGTGGGCGCCGTGAACAATGTTTAGGACGCCGTCTGGGAGACCGGCTTCTTGGGCTAACTCTGCTAGCATAATCATCGCGGAAGGATCTGAACATTCATTGAGGTGTTGTTAGCGTTGTCGTTCTCACGTGTAAACACGTTTTACGATGCTCTCACCTTTCTCACTAGGTTTAATAACGCTAGTATTACCAGCAGCTACAGCCACAGGGAACATCCACAAAGGTATCATAGCGGGGAAATTGAATGGACAGATTCCGGCTGTTACGCCGAGAGGCTCGCGGTAGGAGTACGCGTCGATGCCCTTGGAGATGTTACCTATTTTTTTTATTTATGAAGGATGGTTTTTTTTTTTTGGGGATTTTTTGGGGTTAGAAATTTTTGTAAACAAAGGAGAGGGTTGGGGGTGTTTCTCTAGAAAACCCCATGGTGATGTTAAATATTTACCTTGGGTTTCACCCATCATAAGATGTCCTATAGCGCTGGACATTTCAACGATCTCGAGACCACGGAATACGTCACCCATTGCGTCAGGGATTGTTTTACCTTAGAAAACGAGAATTTTTTGTTAGAGGGTGGTGTGGGGGATGTTAACAGCTCTTGTTGTTGTTTTGTTGTTTTGTTGGGTTTTTACCTTGTTCGAGGGTTATGGATTCAGCGATTTTCATTTGATCTCTTTTAATAAGTTGAACATAATCGAGCATAATCCTCTGTCTCATTTGCACTGGAGTTTCGCTCCATGTCTCGAAAGCTTCAGCGGCTGATGCTACGGCGGCTTCTAGCTCGGACTGCGTTGATTTAGGGACGCGGGTGACTACTTCGTTTGTGGCGGGGTTTGTTACGTCGATGAATTCTGTGGCTGCTGAAGGAGTGAATTTGCCGGAGATGAAGTTCGGGACGACTGAAAGTGAAAGGGATGAAGGAGGGAAGGAGTTAGTAGTAAAGCACACAAGTGTGGCACACAAGTGTGGGCTGCATGTTGGGCGCTGTCGATCAATGAGGTACATAATGTACATAATGCACATAATGCATCCTCTCTTTATATCATATTATACATATCAATATTATATATATCAATATTAATCGAAAGTTCATTTAATATTATATCGTAATATTATCATCATATCTTATACGATGACGTTCATTTTATAGTAGAATAGAATATGAGCCTGACACGGAGGCACGGGTGGAATTGGATTCTGATTTTATGCAGTCTTTTTATAACCTAAAATAAGATCGTTTGCAATAACAATTGTAGTGATTCACCTGGAATAGTACTGAAGGCCCGAGAGGCCCTCAAGCGAGATGCGAAGCGGACGGTGGATAGGGACAACATGGCAAATAAATAAAATGAACAAAATCACTGAAATCACTTTTTTTAGCCCTTTGAAGGACAATCGTAAATACAAGCATCCGAACAGCATAAAACTCGCATAAAACGACTCATAGTATAGTACAGTACAGTTGCGGTTGAACGTTACCGTATAAAAACGTTACAACTCCTTCACATTCTGCACCTTAATCGTCGTTCCCTCTTCCTCCCTCTTCCCTCCTCCTCCGTCATGCCCTCTGTTCTAATCTACTACATCTCCACGTTCCTCCTCTCCCTCCTCCCTGTAATCTACTCCCTCATCCCGCCGCTTCACCCGGTTCTACCTACGAGTGAAATCGTTAAATGCGTTAAGGGGAAACGGGTTAGGGTATCTGATAACGACAGAATTGAGGAGGACACAAATTGCAAGGTGAGGGATAAGGAAGCGCAGGAGATGGGAGGGGAGATGAAGTGGCTTTTTACGATCGAAGGAGGAAGAAAAGGGATAGAGAAATTGTTTTGTTGTTGTTGTTGTCGACAATGGGATTATTTTGAACGTTCACAACGTTTAATACGTGTTCACCCCTCCCTAAACGTTTGTTTCACCATTGTTTCGCGTTAAATCTAACCAAAAAGGTATCCTCCCCTCTCTCTCCCAATCCCCCCCTTCCCCAAAATAAAAGCTCTCAATAATAATCCCCGCCTACAACGAACAATCCCGTCTCACAACCGGCCTAACCGGTCTCCTCTCCGCTCTCTCCACCTCTCCCTTACCCTTATCATCCTTTGAGGTTATTCTATGTAATGACGGTAGCACAGATTCAACAGAATCATGTTGTCTTAATTTTTCAAATTCGAATAATTTAAACCTCTACCTCTTAACATTATCCGAGAACTGCGGTAAAGGCGGTGCATTAAAATCAGGTTTCGAAAGTGCGATAGGTGAATATATATTAATGGCTGACGCTGACGGTGCGACTGATTGGAATGAGTTGCATAAATTCTTTAATATTTTGAGGGAGGATATGAAGGGGAGAGGGGCGGTTATTGGGAGTAGAGCGCATATGGAGGGGAAGGTTAAGAGGAGCGTTTTTAGGACTGTTTTGATGAAGGGGTTTCATGCTGTTGTGAGGGTGTTTGGGAGGACGGAGGTTAAGGATACGCAGTGTGGGTTTAAGATGTTTGATAGAGAGAGTGGGAAGAAGGTTTTTAGGAATGTTAGGTTGTTGAGGTGGAGTTTTGATGTGGAGGTTTTGAGTTTGTGTACGGTTATGGGGGTGGAGGTGAAGGAGGTGGGGGTTAAGTGGGAGGAGGTGGAGGGGAGTAAGTTGGGGGAGGAGGGGTTGGGGTGGGTGGCGGTGAGGATGCTTAGGGATGTTGTGTTTATGAGGTGGGCGTATGCGGTGGGGATTTGGAGGGTTGAGGAATAGAACATATTTTAACTTGGAAATGAAATGAAATTTATTATTATTACCCAATTTCACCCCTTCTTCTGCTTGGTCGAATTCAAGTTTTACAAAGGGTATGCTCACATCGGAGAGGAGTGGCCTGAACACTCACAGCGCCGCCGCTCATTTTCGACGAAGTTACAGCACTCCAACCCTTCTTCATTCATTCATCAAGTGCATGCTGGCTGGTATGATGCTGGACAAAAGATCTTCGATTTCCCTCAGACTCAAAAAACCAAACCTAAAACCTCGTTATTGAGTTCCAATTATTATTTATTATTTATACCACCGGCAAACACACATATATCGCATAAAATAACCCCCCTGTCCGCCAACCCCGCCCAAATCCTTCCAGTTAACCTCCCAAACCTTCTTCCTCTGTGTCGACGAGCATCCCCCTCCCCATCTTCCTTTTAGCAGGACCTCCTTCGACGTTACCTCCAAATACCCCCCACAAGCCCCCTTCCCACCTCCACCACACTCCATGGACTTCCAACGAACTAGCTCCGCCGACTCGAACAACCAACCCTCCCAACCAGTCTTCGGCCGCTACAGCGTGACCTCCGAAGAGGGCTCCACCCGCTCCGTCGTCAACGAGTCCAGCTCCCGAACTCTGGGAACCTTCCATGACGACGAGAGCGTCCGCACATCTAGAACTAGCATCGATACCTTCGGTACGAATCCTAACCTCGACAAGTCAACCACACCGAGGAAAAATAATCTCACACCTGCCGAAGGGCTGGGAGAGAACGGGATAGAGTTGGGGAAGATGGGGAGGAAGGAAGCGTCCTTCACACCGCTATTGATGAGCCAGGAGACGTTCGACAATCAGAATAATATGAGAACATCGAAAGGCGTAAGCCTAACACGCTCAAGCGTCCGCGCGTCACTCCGAACGACAAACGGCGGAGATGACTTGGAAATATCTGCGCCGACACTTTTAGCGAGAGCGTCTGCCACCGGAGCGCTACACGGCGCGAACGTTAATTTTGTAGACGACATGGACGGAGGTTATAAAGCTGAGAAGAGGTTGACGGGAATGGGAAACAAGAATGGGAAGGTCGGTGAAAACATGACTAGTAAGGACTTTCTGATGGCCACTCGAAGCAGAATACTCAGCATCAACTCGAGGCGCTATGAAGGTTCCAAGGTCGCCACGGGGATTACATCTGTGCATGAGGGCGTTATCTTGCCTGATAGTCTCTGGTGGAGGTACGACGCAGCGAGGACTAACGCCAAAACTACTACTTGTATCTGGTCTTTCCGCACTATCACCGCTATGCAAATCTAACTCGTTAACGCCGATCTTATCGCAGGGTCAGGAAGGTGATCATGGATCTTACCTTGCTCGCCATCTCCGTCTTTGTGCCTTTCGCAGTCAGCTTCGATGAAGGCACCCTCGACCACGGAGATTACTGGCTAGTTTCTTCAGTCACGGTGAATACGATCTTCATCGCGGACCTGGTGCTGGAGTTTTACACAGCCTTCTACGACGAGGAGATGAACCTCGTCGTCGACAAGAAAGTCATTGCGAGCCACTACCTCCGCCACTGGTTCATCATCGACTTGATAACTTGTTTCCCCGTCATGCTCTTTGCCACCAACGACTCAAGCATCTCGCACTTCAGGCGCGTTGTCGGCTTCAGCATCGCGACGAAGTTGTTGAAGGCGCTGAAGTTCGAGATGGTTTGGCAGGAGCACATCCACAGGCAGTTCATGACGTCACGCCTGCTTAGGGCGATCAGGGTCTCGGCCTATATTCTCATTCTGTTGCACTGGGGCAGCTGCTTCTGGCACCTGATGGGGACGGACGAGGGTCTCGACGAAGGGACGATGACGTGGATTAAAGATGGGGAGCTGACCAGCGCGACTGCGAAGCAGCGCTACGTCGCCTCGCTCTACTGGTGCGTGGCGACTCTCACCAGCGTGGGCTACGGAGACTACACGGCCCAAAACGAGTCCGAGCAGGTGTTCAACATCTTCGTCATGCTCATCGGGTGCGTGGGGTACGCCTTCTGCATCGGTGCGACCTCCAGCTTCATCGCGAACTTCAACGTGAGGAAGAAGCAGAAGGCCAAGTTGCTGAATCAGGTGAGAAGCGAAGCGAAGTGAGCGGCATATCTTCTTTTACTCGTGATTCTAACTCAACGCTCAGCTCGAGAATTTCATGGAAGACGCGAGCCTCCCGCCGCAGCTCAGGGAAAAGTGTAGGAACGCCACCACGGTGGCCGCGCACCACATTTCTTTGGAGAACCGGGCGAGGCAGTGCATGAACAACTTGCCCAACAGCCTCCGGACCGAGATCCAGCTCTTCATGCACAGGAAGGTCATCAGGGACATCAACTTTTTGAGGACGATAGTGGATGTTCACCCTCTCTTCGTCGCCAAGTGCGCGAGCATGATGCAGATCCCCATGAAGGTCAGGCTCGGGGAGCTCATCGTGCAGGAGGGAAGTTCAAGCTCAGACATGTACTTTCTCGTGAAGGGGACCGTCATTGCGGTGAGGCAGGGCTTTCCCATTATGGAGGTAAGAGGCTGCGAGGAGAGAAGCAACGATACATCGCTGCTGCCAAATTATACGCCGTTAACAACACGCACGAACGACCCTCCCTTCTATTGCGACTCGCTTCGCTCGTCGTAGATGCACCACGGAGACTTTTTCGGCGAGCTGGGCTGCCTCCTGGGCAGTACCCGAAGCAGCAGCGTCTACGCGCTAAGCGACTGCGAGCTTTACACCCTCTCGGCCGACGCCTTGAAGCAGCTCAACAGGAAATTCCCGCACATCATCAACGAGCTCAAGAAGATAGCCAAGAACAGGAGGTCGGCGGCAGAGCAGATGCAGAAGCACAAGAAGGCCATAGCCAGCGCGATCGCCACCGCCACCAGGCAGCACGCGCACAGCATCGACGCCTTCGAGAGGCTGAGCGACAGCGACCTGCTCTCCAAGGAGCAGAAGGCGAAGCTAGAGAAGAAGAGGAAGAGCGTGCTGTTTGGCGAGGAGGGAGAGCGGCTCAACAAGTTGGAGAAGGACGTCGCGAGGATACTGACCCTGTTGGAGGCGAAGTTGGCGACGGGAGAAGACATTGAGAAGGTCAAGGAGGAGGAGGAGGAGGAGGAGAAGGAGGAGAAGGAGGAAGAAGTGGGGAAAGGCAGCAGCTAAAATCCCAAATCCAGTAGACAATTCAATAGTAAGTAGTTAGTATAATAAATACGTGTGTCACTAATGACCAATTTTTATCTTTCTTAGAGATCTGCTTGAATGCAAGTGATCACAGCCGTGTTCACAATGTCCCCCACCGTCGCCCCCCTACTCAGGTCGTTCACCGGTTTCCTGAGGCCAAGCAGTATCGGTCCCACGGCGAGGCACTTGGACGCCTGCTGAACGCCCTTGTAGCCCGCGTTGGCGCTCGTCAGGTCAGGGTACGTGAGCACGTTGGCCCTTCCGGCCACCGGATTGCCCTTCAGCTTGACGGCTGCCACGGCGGGGTCAACGGCGGCATCGAACTGCAACGGTCCTTCTATCATTTCCCTTTCCATAAAACCTTCCTTCTCAGCCGTGTCCCTTGCGATTTCGGTCGCCTTTATGACCTTGTCGATGAGCTCGCCCGAATTGGAGTCACCCGTTGCGTACGAGAGCATAGCAACTCTGTCGAGGAACGAAGCGACGAGTTAAAATTTAGAAGTGGTGACATTGAGTGAAAACGAACAACTACTCGTCTCACCTGGGCGAGATGCCGAATTGAATAGCCATCTTCGCCTGGAAGACGGCGATCTCGGCGAGCTGCTCCGCGGTCGGATCAACGTTCAAGGCACAATCGCCGAAGCACTTGACTCCGTCCTGGAGCAGCATGAAGAACGTGCTGCTGACGTTGGACGCCCCGGGCGCCATCTTTATCACCTGCAATGCGGGGCGGATGGTATTGGCGCTGCTGTGAGCTGCACCCGAGACCATGCCGTCCGCCTTGTCCAAGTGCATCATCAACGTGCCAAAGTAATTCACGTCTTCGATTAATAGTCTCCTCGCCTCGATGGCCGTCATCCCTTTCTTCTCCCTCGCCTTGTGGAGAGAATCGGTCAAGACGTCCAGTTCTTCATAAGCCTCCGGGTCGATGACTTCCACCCCGCTCAAATCGACTCCCAGCTTGCTAGCGTGAGCCTTGATGATCGACGGGGTGCCGACGAGCTGGACCTTACAGAGCTTCCTCGTTGTTAAGATGCTAGCCGCCTCGACAACCCTCACGTCATCGCCCTCGGGTAGAACAATCGTCTTCTGTAGCGCTCTCGCCTTGGAGAATATCGAGTGCTGGAATAGCTTGGGGCCGATGTCACCACCGATGCTCCCTCCACCTGCATCATCGACGAACATGTCCACGAACTCCTCGTTCATGTGTTCGTCAAAGAGAGAGCAGGACAGGCTGATCTTTTCGATACTATCGGACGTCAAGAAAACTGGGGCTTCCTTGATGGCGCTCGCAGTGGTCCACGTATCGTCCGCGGTTGCTATGACAGGGATGTTCACGTGCTCCAGGCCGTTCAAAATGTACTGAAGTTGAGGATTAATCTTCTCCTCGTCGTAGCCAGTGAGGACGATGCCGGCGAGCTTTCCAGGGACGTTGACGCTCTGCATTGCCAGGAGCATGGCCATTATGGCGTCGACGCGTGAAACGTGAGTGAGAATCAGCGTCCCCTCTTCCTGATCCAGGTGCTCCATGAAGTCCGCGACCTGCTGGGTGAAGACCTTGATCCGCTTCACGACCCCTTCCCCCACACTCCCATGAAGGACCTTGGCGTCATTCAAGATTCGCACCACCGTCTCCGTAGTCTTCTTTTCCAGCCTCTCCTCGTAGGGCA
This sequence comes from Triparma strigata, assembly GCA_030267945.1. NCBI lineage: Eukaryota > Bolidophyceae > Parmales > Triparmaceae > Triparma > Triparma strigata. The sequence goes on from BRXY01000065.1 coordinate 69,821, forward strand.
ATATCGCAATAGGTTTCAGCCCGACATTCGTAATTTCAGCCTTCACGCCGTCAATGGCCCCCCTCACACCGGACACTATCGCGCCAGCTACGTCGACGCTACCCTTTCTGAATTCCTCAGCAACAACGGCTAACTCTCCCTCGTTTCCAGCGTCGCCAATGAGGACGGCCGGAGAATCGAGAGCCTGCGCCATCTGGGCCGCGAAGTTGACCCCGTCAGAACCGAACTTGCTGTTGGAGACTAGGACGAAGTCCTTGTCTTGACAGTACGCCAAATACTTCGTCAAGATCTTTTCATACAGCGCGTCGGTCTGGCCGTGGGCAAGCATGTCCATTGCCTCGTCGGCAGTCACCCCGTACATGGACTCTGGATCGCAGTCGAGATGGAAATGCTCCCTCATCAGCGTGATTTTGTAATCCTCATGATTTGGACCGTCTCGAGCTATGCAACGAAAGTAGCCGCATGTCTCGAGGCGGGCGGAAAATCTCTGCAAGAGTGCAAGTTCTTCGTCCGCGACGTAGCTCCCATCCATTCCGTGGGCGAAGAGGGCTCGGCATTCCTTGTTGGTGTTGGCCTTGTTGTTGCTGTTGTTGGATTTTTTTGGGGCGAGGGCAGATTCTTTTGGAGGGGGCAGAATGTTCGCAGCCTCGACGCTCTGGAGGGAGATGGACAGCTCCTCGTTTGTCGGGATAACGAGGATCTTTGACTTGGAAACGGAAGCTCCGACGTCGAGGCTGTTGGCGAGGTTCTTGGCGGAATCGATTGCGATTCCTATGGTGGAGAGGCCGTCCAAAACATCTGCGCGGAGAGAGGCGTCGTTCTCGCCAATGCCGCCGGTGAAAACGATGGCGTCCACGTCACCGTTCAGCTCGACGATGTAGCTGCCGAGATACTTGCGAATGCGCTGGACGAAAACTTCTCTGGCCAGTTTGGCGTCAGGCTTATCTGAGGAGGAGACCGCACGAAAGTCATTCGAGAGGTTCGAAAGACCCAACAGTCCCGACTGCTTGTTGAGCATATTGTCGATCTCGGAAATCGAGTGGCCCTTCTCGGAGAGGAAGGCGAAGAGCCCTGCGTCTACGTCGCCAGCCCTCGTTCCCATGACCAGGCCCTCCGCGGGTGTCATCCCCATCGTGGTGTCGACAGAGAGGCCGCCTTTGACGCAACACATCGAGGCGCCGCTACCGAGATGCAGGAGGATGAGGTTCGGCTTGGGTTTCGAGAGAACCTTGGCAGCCTCCGAAGCGACGTAGGCGTAAGAAGAGCCATGGAAGCCGTACCTGCGGACGCCTTGGTCGTAGAGGGAGGAAGGAACAGCGTAGCGGAAGGATGAGGGAGGCATGGTAGAGTGGAAGGAGGTATCGAACACCCCGACATGTGGAACGTCAGGAAAGATATCGAGGGCGGCCTCGATGCCCTTGACCGCGGGCGGGTTGTGCAACGGGGCGAGGGTGGAGTAGCCGTCGATCGCGGAGAGGACGGCGGGGGTGATAACAGTCGGTATCGTGAATTTGCTGCGACGACGACGAGCGAGCGAGGAGCAGCGAGCGTGAATACAACTGTAACATGAGCAAGCTACATCTCCGCCTCTCACCTGCCTCCATGCACCACTCGATGACCAACAGCCCTGATTTCGTCAGGGCGGACAGGAAGGTTGCTTGCGATGGCGCGAAGACAATCCTCGTGGGTAGAATTGGGAGCGATCTCAATCTGTTTGCCATCCACGGTGAGTTTCACATCGTCCTTGCCAATCTTGTCGCCCATCCCTGAGGAGAGCAAGGTTCCTTTTAGGTCGGTGGTTTCTTTTGAGCGGTCGACATCGTAGAGGGAGTACTTCAAGGTACTGGAGGAAGGGGATGGGGAGGGGATTTGAGGTAAATGGTGTGAGCTGCGTTTAACTTTGCTTTCAGCGAAAGACTTTCACTTACCTGCTCCCTGTGTTAAAAGTCAGGCAATGCAAGCCCCGGACGCGCTGCCGTTGGAATGCGACAAGACCACCACGAGAAAAACCGTGTGCATATCTGAATGCGGGTCGCAACATTAAAGTCTTCGTCACAGAAGTTCGTTCCAAAAGATATCTTTCGTGCAAATCTCTGCGAGCTCAATCGCAGAAGATTGTAGGAGGTTTTGGACTTTCATTACGGCCCCGCTATCTTTTACAAAGGGGTTGCAGAACCCCCCCCCCCCCTTTATATTCGATTTCGATATGCAGGCCTTCATGCTGATTTCCGTTTCTATGGTTTTGGCATTGGTTTCTGGATCGTCCGATCTGTCTTCCGATGTGAAGTGGCTGACATATTTGAATGCCGACAACATGAACCAAGGCAAGATCGGACAGTCCCTGAGCAGCAAATTGACTTCTGCAGATGAGTGTGCCAAGGCTTGCATTTCGATGCTCGGAAGTGACCCCACTAGCGGCTGCACTTCCTATACTTTTTACCATGTTGATTTTCATGTGAAGAAGTTGCAGGGCAAGTGTTTCGGAGACACCACGGGGTTCTGGTCGCCGGAGTACTCCTCGCTTGAGGACCCCGGGATTTACGGCGGCGTGACGAGCGGCCAGAACAATCCCTCAAGCTACGTCACAAACTGCTCATCTGTGGACGATTGCAGGTGAGAGAGAGAGTGTACGAGGAGCGAAGCGACAAGCCAACTACAGCATCATTCTAACTCAAGAACGCCACAGTGCTAATGGGATTTGCTCCGCCGAGACGAAGACCTGCGAGTGTTTCCCGCAGTGGATGGGAAAATACTGCGGGCAGCTGAACTTTGTTCCCACCTCCAAGACGGCGGGCTTACAGTCCACTGACGAGAACGGCAGGGTGAGCAGCTGGGGCGGAAGCGTGCTTCGTGGAGACGATGGTAAGTACCACATGTTCGCGGCGGAGATGACGCACAACACGGGCATCGTCGTTTGGATGAGCAACTCTCGCATCCGCCACGCCGTCAGCGAAGACGGCGAGAACTTCGTCTCAAGCGATGTCACTTCGCCGGTCTGGGGACACGAGCCCACTGCCGCAAGGGCACCCACGGGCGAGTACGTCGTTTTCTTCACCGCTAATTTTGAAGAAATTCCCTGCTCAGGGGCGGAGTGCAAGAATTCTGACAACGGCAACACGGTCGTGGACGAGGAGCACTGCTTGCCAGATACTCAGTGCAGCACGTATCCTGATTTGCTGACTTACATAATTTACGCCAATGACCCGACAGGCCCTTGGTCTGAACCAGTCCTGATTCCCACGGGCGACTTTGGATCGATCGACACAAACTTGGCGCCGATGATCATGGACGACGGAAGCTTGATCGGGCTCGGGCGCCCGCCTTACATTTGGAGGGCAACGAACTGGAACGACACTTCGACGTACGAAGTGGAGGCGGTCGACAACACAGTTATGGGCGAAGACCCGTTCCTTTACGTTGACCCCAACAACAACGACAGCAGCATTCTTCACGGCTTGTCACACGCAGGAGGGTGGGACTCGAGGGGCGGCCACGCCTGGAGCCTGGACGGGGGCAAAACGTGGAAGAGTCACGAGGACATCGCGTCGTACGGAAGCCTGATCGAGTACACCGATGGAACGGCTGGAATTTTGACCAGAAGGGAAAGGCCACACCTGATCTTCGACAAGAAGGGGAACTTGCAGGCGCTCACCAATGGAGCTACTCTTGATCCGTGCACTCACCCTGAGTACTGCGACAAGGATTACTGCTTCACGGCACTGCAGAAGTTGAACCAGGAATAAAGTATTGTAGTATTGGTTGTTTTTACATAATATAAAGTTGCAATTTATTTTTAAGTAGAACGTAGGTGGGCTACTACCGCGGATACATCATGGCCATAACTAATGTTAATGTCGGAGGGGACTAGCTTGAAGCAGTCCCTGAAGACATTGGCACCAAACTTTTGAAGCGAGTCTGGGACCTTCATCTCTCTTAAACTTGTGCAAACCTGGAAGGCTTCATAACCTAATTCTAGGACTTTTGTGTGAAGGAGATCAACCTTTTCTAGACTTTCACAACAAGCGAAGGAGCTATAACCAATTGATGGTAACGACTTTGGGAACTTGATTTCTTTCAAACTTTCACAGCCATCGAAGGAATAATCACCGATGATTGTAATGCCTTCTGGGATGTCTACAATGTCTACAACAACAAGAATTGAGGCGAGGCAGCAGGCATTATCTCCGACCTTCGTAATATTCAGAAGGAAGACGACCTTCGTCACTTGCTTCATCCCTTCCCTCCTCGCATCAGAATTAGCTTCATCATCACTTATATTATTCCCTCCAACGACTATCATCTCGCCATGAGGCTCATTTTCCAACTCAGTCAGCTTCTTCTCAACGACCTTATGCCATTTTTATCAAGCCACCGCATCGCAACTAAAGTATCAACCATAAGGAAACCAACGAATAGTCGCCTGAAGTCGTCTGTATGCATGAAATCATCACCTCCGACAATAGCGGCAGACTCTTAGAGTCGGGCTCTTTAGAGCCTTCAGACAATTCTGTATCGTCATCTCCGCCCTCTAAATTGGTCGGATCTGGTATCTCATTCGAAATTGTCGAGATGTTTACACGTTTCTTTGATGACATATGTAATAGAAGTCCCAGAGTAAAAACCTCACATTAAAAATGTTTTGGCTGCAAAAATATCCTAAAAGTGAGGACATTAAAACCAGGTAAATAACGTCGTTATGTTGTGCACATCGAATCCGTCGCACAATTGAACACATTACCACCCAAAAGCTCAATAAATTCGCGACATGATCCGTTCTAGATGGTTTACTATCTATATTGGCGAAGCAACATAAAGCGACATAAAGCACGATGCAGCATTATCCTAATTCCCTTAATCACCTTGCTTGGTCGTTACTTGTTTGTCCTCAGCAACTGACATTTTAGCTGTTGCTGCTAAATTTTGTTTTTGCTCTAATACACGTTGACGTTAACCCTAACAGTAAACAGTTCGTATTCGCTTCTTTTTCTGCAGCAGAGTCCGACAACACACCACAATGCCCATTCCCCCAATCCCCCCAACGCAGAAGGAAGAGAACGAAAGAGCCACTCCGGCGCTTCTTCCCGTCACTGTTCTGAGCGGTTTTTTGGGCGCCGGCAAGACCACACTGCTCAAGAGGATCCTGCGCAATCCTTCCACAGTTGTCGACGTTTTGTCATGCCTTGAGCGCCCTCGCTTGATTGCGGTGATCGTGAACGACATGGGAGCGGTCAACTTGGACGCCTCAGAAATTGCAAACAGCAAGCTGCTCCAGCAAGAGAGTAAGATGGTGGAGTTGCACAACGGCTGCATTTGTTGTACGCTCCGGGGCGACTTGCTGGACACGGTCAAGGCCTTGAGCGAGGAGGCCAGATTCGATTACTTAGTTATTGAGTCATCAGGTATCTCCGAGCCGCTACCGGTTGCCCAGACTTTTATCATGGACGTGGACGGCGCGGGAGATGGCCACGCCGGGCATGGGCATGGGCATGATCATGATCATGGTGAGCAAGGTCAGGAAAAGCCGCCGGCACCGCCGCAATCTCAGCAGTTGACGCCTGCCTCGAACCCATACAAGAGCCTGTCAAACTTTGCTCGCCTTGACACGCTCTGCACCGTGGTGGACGCTACGGCCATCTACGACGTCCTCCGTACCGTGGAAAACCTGTCGAAGAAGTCCAACATCACGAACATGAAGGTACGATGCAGCGAGAGAGCAAGGAGTGGAGCGAGGAGAGAAGCGACGAGCTAGGAACGCCTTGCTTTTATTTGCTGCGAATAAAATTGCGAGGGCCAATTCCGTCCCTTGTTCACTGCGCTAGTAGCTCCGTCTAACTCGTTAACGCAAATCTTAATCCGACTTGCTTCGCTCGTTGCAGGGAAACGACGAGAACGACCAGAGGCCCATTACTCAGCTTCTGCTCGATCAGATCGAGTTTGCCAACGTGATCATTGTGTCCAAGTGCCAGCTGCTTGTGCACGAGCACGGGGAAGAAGTGGGGCAGAAGAAGGTCGACGAGATCGCCCTCCTCCTCAAGAAGCTAAATCCCCTTGGAAAGGTTGTCGTCACCATGGAGGACGACTACGCCGACCTCAACGTGGACGAGAACCTGCTCGACACCAAGCTTTTCGACTTGATGAAGGCGTCGACGAACGAGGCGTGGGTCGAGGAGTTGGAGAAGGGGAACGAGCACACGCCCGAGACGGAGGAGTACGGCATCAGCGGTTTCGTTTTCCGTTCCAAGCGGCCTTTCCACCCCCAACGAATCTGGAATATCACCAGGCAGTTTGGCTGCCTCAAATCAGCAATCGCGATCCGCGACGCTTGCTTGAACAAGGGGCTGAGCGAAGATTCTTACCAAAAGGCTTACGACGAAAAATTCGCCTTCCAAGGCGTCGTGAGGTGCAAGGGAACGGTTTGGTTAGCTAACTGCATGAGCTACAGCATCATGCTGCATTCGGCCGGAAAGAACCTCAGCCTCAGGCACGATCCTTCACCCTTCTTGGGAGCGGTAGACGTGGAGAAATGGGACGACGCAGATCTCGCCGAGTACAAGAAAATGAAGGAGGCCGGCGAGTGGGACGAAAAGGTTGGGGACAGGTTTCAAGAGATCGTCCTCATCGGCGTGGACAGCAACCAAGCGGCGATGAAGAGGTTGCTCACGCAGGCGCTCATTTCGGAGGAGGAGGAGGAAGATTTGGGAGGCGTTGAAGGGTTCAGGAAGTTGGCCGACCCCTTCTTCGGAGGCAAGGCCGTCGAGATGTTCTTCGACCCGAAGCCCAAGGGCGCCATGGGCGGCTGCGGGGGAGCGCCCACGGACCCGTGGCTGAGTGAGGAGGAATTCGAAACGGCGAAGAAGCTCTTTGCTGCAGGACGCGAAAGCTTCGATGCTGGAGAACTTGAAAAAGCAAAAGTAGAGTACATCATGGGCCTGCGGCTTTTTGCCAACCGACCGGGAAGCGAAGGCGAACAGCGAGCGGAAAAGGTGAAGCTGCTGAGCAACTTGGCAGAGACATTCTTGAGGTTAAGTGTGTGGGGCGGGGCGGAGCAGGCTTCGGCGGAAGCACTCTTCTTGGACTCAGGGAACGTGCTAGCGAGATGGTGGGCAATTCAAGCTCTGATGGCGCAAGGAAAGGTCGCAGCGGCACACGCGAACTTGAGCAAGTTGCAGGGGCAGGGAGGAGCAGAAGCGGAGGAGGTTAGAGGAGGGTCAGAGTTCAAGAAACTTAAGAAAACTATTGAAGGGAAAATTGTTAAGGCCGAGAAGTTGAAAGATATTATACCGGACATCGTGTAGATAGACGTATTTTGTATTGGTGGACGGGGGGGGGGAGTTGAGGGGAGAGAGGGAGATCAAAAAAACTTATGACAACAAGTTTAATTTATACAAATTTTGAGATTTTGCCCTGCATTTAAATTAAAGGGTTAGGGTTAGGGTTAGGGTTAGGGTTAGGGTTAGGGTTAGGGTTAGGGTTAGGGTTAGGGTTAGG